>ARYC01002446.1:0-72663 GCA_000711775.1 Oxytricha trifallax
GCCACAAAAAAATGGCTGAAAGCCAGCTTTCATCCATGTTTAGATCAAAAACTGATATTTATAAGTACTTTACAGAGATATGTAAGATTCATGAAACATTATTTCTTATCAAGGAACATGCACTTGCCTCCCTCGAGTTCAGTTAATAAGGACTACTTAAAGCAGATACTTAAGGAGGAGAAAAAGATCTTTACAAATGAAGAGGTTAAGATTATCAAAGTGCCAAAATACGAAGAGCTGTCTGTGAAGAACATTCTGTCAGAGATCGGACAAGACAAGCGGATATTGGAGTACTTGCCACATATTGACAACAAAAAGAAAGTTATCGACAGATAGTACTTTATCAATGTGCTGAACACTCTAGAGCCTGAGTACACAAATAAATTAATCAAACACGCTTAGGATATAAGATTTGATGAAACTAAAAATGAAGAAAAGAAGAACTACATTCTCATATCTGACGCTTGGCACAAGAAGTTACTTCAGCATCCTTATGTTTCAAGTATTATTTCCTTAAGTGTTTAAACCATGTTTAGAAAGTCCTGGTAAAACGATACATCTGCTCAAAGAAAGCACTAAAATAGTTAGCCTTAGAAAGCGCAAATAAAAGCAAGAAGTTGGCATGAGCTTCAAAAGAATGAGAGGGTAGAGAGGAGAAATGATTTTCATGAAACCAAGCGATACTAAGATGAAAAACTCATAGAAAAATGTAGATTTTCAGACAAGCAATGGCCAAAGTTAAAACTCTACGCCTAAAAAGACCTCAAAATAACTATGAGTTACAAGAAATACTTATCACAACTTTAAATAATTGATTCTCTTAATTCCTTAATCACAAATACTTTCTACATCTCGTTCGTCAAAGCCCAAAAATTTTTTATTGATTGAGTCCCTATAATTAAATTCCTAATTGTTGCATAGTGCAGAGAGCTTAGCCCTTTTAAATTTTCTCTTCACCAAACTGAAGAAGTCCTCAATGGGGTTTGAATCGGGGAAATAAGATGGTGTGAATAATATAGGAGTCTCTGCCGTTTCGAAATATTACTTCACTATGTTGCTATGGTGCACTCTCAAGTTGTCCACAATGACAACCGCATCTTTAGCTCCTAATTTCCCAAACAAACCATCACAAAATTCAAGAAAATTTTCACAGTTGACTGAGTTTAAAATTGTTTGAAATACTAAGCCTCCCGTATTTGATATTGTTGCCACAACAGCAATTGTAAAATATTTACCCAAGCTCAATTCGTGCTAAATGTTTTGATTTTTGCACTGTATTCTCTTTATTAATTAGTGTGATAAGTAAACATAGTCTGATCTAAGAAGACTATGGTGTAGTTAAGCTATAAATAATTAGCAACTCCTTGCTATAGTGCTTCAAGAGCCTGTTGCCTTTATATAAGCTTGCCATGGGGTGGATGCTTTATTGTCTTGGTCACCTTCTGTTTTACTCCGTGTTTTTATATAAGTTCCATAAAGTTGATCTTGAAATTCAAATTTCAGGGTTGTTTCTATGAATGAGAATACATCTCTCTTATAAAGTTTTCTCTGCGTGCTTAGTTAAAGACTCCTGACTTGTCAAAGTTGCAGATAGCTGTTCCGAAATTTTTGAAGGCTTATCTCTCTTTTTTTAAAAATTTTTCCAACAAAGTGCTATCAAACTTTCTTCACCAATCAATTCTTTTGAGTACCGTTTATAGTTTTCCTCATAAACTCTGCAAATTCTTTTTACAGTCGAAGCCCTTAAACTTGTCAGTTGGGAGATTGCTCAGTAGCTCATCAATGAAATTATTCTCCCATTACACTGTGATTCTATGAAGCGGCAATTAATCACAAAACTGACTTATTCCAATTTTAGCATTAATTAAGTTTTATTAATATATTAATAAGTTAAATAAAAAATGGAAGTATGAGTTATGGTACCTCAGAAGTATTAAGGACTTTGAATCAGAGCTCCTCACGAAATATTGATGTCAACATTTTGACAATAGCGTCAACAATCTGACACCAAAATAAATATTCAGAACCATGAAGCCACCTTTGCATAAAATTGGATCAAAATGATATAAATTATAAAAACTAAAATGGAACAAGCATTGAATGAATACAAATGACCAATTACTACTTGCAGATACAAAAGGAAGAATTCAGCAGTATACTAGCTAGCATCACTCGAGTCATCATCTAGTCGAAAAGATCGAGAAATATATGAAGAAAGCTTACGAATGCGATGAATGCAATTTCAGATTCAGTCACAGATAGTCATTGCATGTTCACAAGAAAAAGTGCCAAGAGATATTTAAGAATCGACTAATCAGGGAACTGAAGCTCTTAGCTAACCAAGACATTAAACCAACTCATCTTGTTCAAGAGCCAATCGTAATTCAATGTGACATCCGAGTGCAAGAAGTGTGGGAAGAGCTCCACAGGTAACAATTAATGAGAACAGGCAAGCTATTCAGAGCTGTAGTGATGGACCCCCCATGGCAACTGAGTTGCTTTGACTTACTCTACGATACACTCTCAGATAAGGAAATCAAAGAAATACCTATGCACCTCATCCAAGATGAAGGTTATTTGTTTATGTGGGTTACCAATGCAAAACCAGAAGCAACACTATCATTTTTCAAGAAGCATGAATATAGATGGGTGGAAACAATCGTCTTGATCAAAACCAATAAAAACGGTAAAGTCTATCGTAGCCCAGGGAGATATATACAACAAGGATTTGAGCTATGTTTGGTTGGAGTGAAAGGAAGCTATGAAAATATAAAACAATTCAGCAAAATGAAATCAAGTCTAAATGTCATAGTTGAACCTATGCGAAGCATGTCACAGAAGCCAGTAGGATTATACAAGATTGTGGAAAAGCTTGTGCCAGAAGGACCTTATCTGGAAATCTTTAGAAGGGATCTTAATATAAGAAGAGGATGGACCACTATGGGAAACCAGTTGTGAATTATTATATATGTGTGATTTATTTTATTAATTAATTTAAACTCTCATATTAAATTTACGCAATTTAATAAATTCTTTAATTTTAATATAAAATTAAACTGACGAGATAATGGACTCTTTGATGAGTAAGGATTTTATGTGTAATTCACTATAGAGATTAATTAATATCTCTGGAAGAATAATTTTTTTGATATTGAAATCGAACTCTCCGCCCCTTAATTGACCCTAGTGCTGGGTGACCCAGACTTTTTATTTTTATTATTTTTAAAATTGTATAAATAATTTTTTTATTATTATTTTATATTTTAAATTTTCTACAAAGTCTTAACTAAATAATTTTTTTAATTATTTTTTATTAAAAGAATTACTATATTATTATTCAAATTTTTTTAATATTCTATTATAGCATTGAATTAAAATTGTCTATTATATATAATTTTAAATGATTAATCAATAAATCAGATTCGTATATTTAATATTAATTTCTTTAATTTAGATAAAATTTACTCTATATCGAAATTTTGTTTATTTCGAGATTGAGTACCTTAATATATATAATTAACAACTCAAATAAATAAATTATATAATGAAATAACATGTTTTTTTAATATAATGAAATTTTAAATTAAGAAAATTATTATTATATTTTATTAAAAGAATTGAATGTAATAAAGGATAAAAATTCAAATATTATAGTATGCTTGATTCAAATATATAAAACATTATTTAAATTATATAATAATAAAATAACATTTCATTATCTTAAAAAAACATGTTAATTTATTATATAATTTATTTATTTGAGTTGTTAATTATATATATTAGAGTTCTCATTCTCGAAATAACTAAAATCTCGATATAGTGTAACTTTTATCTAATTTAAAGAAATTAATATTAAATATACGTATCTAATTTATTAATTAATCATTTAAAATTCAATTTATACTCAATTCTATCGTTGATCCTATAAATCTTTTTATATAATGTATTTTTATAGAGTTTCACTTATTTAATACATTTTCTATATGAAGCATGAGTATTTTTCTATATATTTTACAATCTTATAATTTAATCTTAATGATTTCTAATTCCTGAGATTTATTTTTTTAATTTATAGGTTTCAACATTACTATTACTCTTGTAATTCATTTTTTACATTAAAAATTATATTATAAGAAATAAATCTTCTGGTTTTATTTTTTAATTTCACTGTTTTCTTGTAATTCTCATTTATTATTTTAATTTTATTGTTTTACATTTTTACCTTTTTTACCTTCCATTCACTCACTTTAATGCAGCTTCAAGTTTTATCAATCAACTATGTTGATTTCATATTTTTACATCTGCAAATTTATATCATTTTAAAAATTTCACATCAGATGTTACCGCTTTAAACAGGTTGAATTTTTTATATATTTCTCTATAAGTTTAGTCAGTTGTTGTTTCACTAAAAACTCCAAAATTCTTCTAAATAATAGTTTGAAATCAAATTCATAATAATGTCAAATTTTTATGGTTTAATATAAAAATAAATATGATTCTAGTTTTGCATCTACTCAAAGGTCATTAAATCTATATTTGCTCTTCATGATAGTAATAGTTATTTAATAATATTTATACCCATTATTATATTTAAAGAATTATATATACACATTATATAACTATAAATATAATTTTAAATTGTGAGTGATTGAAACCAACCTGTAACATGAATAGACACCAAACATACTGATAGAGTTATTTAAAATCTTAAACTAAGATTGGAATAAAACTATTACCTGATATGGTTGATGATTGAGATTTCGGTACTTTTACGAGTGTAGATATACTTAATAGTTATAAATAGGATTCCTGAGAATCGCATACTTTTATTAAAAAAAAGGGACAATTAATGTAATTAATTTTAATTAATACTTTTATCAAAATTTTATAAGAAAATCACAGTATATTGGCAACAAACACTCCTTGAAAAGAAAATAAAATGCAGTGTTGTTTCATCGAAAAGATAATCAATTAGGTCGAATTCATTGAAAAATTGAAATAATAAATACTCAGACAAATACACAAACCTAATAATAATATGTTGTTTATAATGAAATTTTATAAATTTAATTACTTAATGATTTTAATGGTTAGATTAGGGTGGAGTGGATTTACTCCTTCATTAGATAATGCTGAATGTGCGTGGGCTGTGTAGTTATTCACTATTTATTCTGCAGGTTTGATCCCCGTTTAGGAGACATGCATAAATGCTGTCAAAAAATTTAGTTACTTTATTTGCGGTGTGAGTCACGAAATTTTATTTTTTTGCGACTTACTCCGCTTTTATCTTTATATTTATTCACATCTTTCTACTTTCTATAGATTATTATTTTTCATATTTAGCTTGCGGTTTATATAAAAAAAGCATTAAATATCAAGGAAGATTTTAAGTTACTAAAAATAGAAACAAACTTAAAATTTTACCATATTAAGATGAGATAATGTGGTATAAGAAAAAAGTAATAACTTTTACTATAAAAAACATACAATATTAATTGGAAGAACAACATAAAAAATATGATAATTTTGAATGATCAAACAAAATAATCTGGAGTGACTCGCAAAAAAAATAAAATTTTGCGAGAGGCTCCGCACTTTACTAATCTTAAAATTTGAGCAGAGTTTATGTATATAAAGACAGCAAAAATCAAACCCACATCTTCAGCATCGGTAACTCAAATTGCTAAAAGTGATTTAGCGCTGCCAAACTCTGAAAAACTGCCATCAATTATGATTAAATAATCAAATATAATTAGATCTGATACAATAAAATTAATATTATTCATCATATATTTTTAGTAGATTTGTTCATTTTTTTTGAATATTTAAACTTTCGATTTTCAAGCAAAATTGACCTAAATATCTTTATCTATTCAAACTTTTGATAAAAAATTTATAACCAAAATGCGATAAGCACAATTTAACATTTATTAAGAAATTAATTTGTTTTCTACAAAGCATTTAATTTGAGGAAATAAGTAAACTCCAAAAGAAAGATGCCTATAATATATTAAAAACTTATCAGGAAATATAGGTGAAAATATTTAAATTAAATTCATAACAAAATTAGTATTGCATTTATTCCTATACAGACACACTACTAAGTAATAAAAGCATTGCTTGCGTTATGTTATTAATTTTCTTGAAATGTATAGTTTTTATGAAGATATATAAACGACTTAAACCAATAAGTTGAGTATTTTGTAGATTTTATAAATAATTAAGTCAAGCAAATGCTCAATTAAGGTTGATTAAACCTATATTACTAAATTTAATGTAGGATTACTAATAACTGTTTCTTATTTATTTGAATTCTCAAAAATCTATAGTGACTTAATGAAAAAGATTAAGGGTAATTTGATAAATCAAATGATGTCCACAATTGGATCATTCTCAATTCAAATAGTTATTGAAATCAATTATGAAAATTAGACACTTTGACTATATTAGTGGAATCTTTCAAGTCTTACATATTCATTGTTAGTAATCACTCTATCATATATATTTATTGAATTTATAAATTTTAAATAAAAATATTAATATATATATTTAACTTTAGGTAAAATCAATAAATAGTTGATAACATATAATATTTGAAAATAATTAAGACCTCTCTATCTGTAATAATTTTGCTTAAACTATGGTATCTTCGTCCTTGAACAATGAATCTCATTATATAACAGTTTCTCTTTATCTTGTTCTTATTACTCTCTCCTGTATGATTTAGTACTAATTACCTGTATTATAATTTTCCTCATACCTTTCCTTCTTTCTTCATTTAAGCATTTTTCAATAATCATTTACTTAGATATGTAAATATTCGCTCATCCAGAGAGTGGAGTCTTGTATAAGCAAACACGTCAGATTGATGTTAATATACTTGCTTCTATCAATGTATTGACAGTTACCAGTCTAATTGATGAGGTTCGTCTTGGTATTATTTGATAGATAGTTAATATAAAATCCTCTTTGGATTTATAAAAATCTTATGAATTCTAGAGGTCGTTGTTACTACGAGGATTCTTGGTATAACTACGCTACCACTCTCTCAACTAACTTATTTAACTAAGAGCAATAGCCGGATTGCTTAATGGTCACATCATTTTAATGACCACTTCCTGTTATATAGTTGGTTAAGTTATAATAGTATCGAAGTCAAAGGTTATCTATCAACTATCGTGTCTTAATTAGATAAAATTAAATATCCTCGGTAAAATAATTTAGAAAATTATCTTCACATATTTATTTATTTATATTTTATTATATTAGACACTCTATTATTAAAAAATGATATAGAATTCATAGATAATAAATATAAATAAATAGGAATGAGTTAAGTTCATAAAATTATAAATAGCTGGAAATAATTAAAATAATATGATCTGCTATTGTTTAATCATCATTTGCTTTCTGAAGTGTGTTTGTGTCTCTTTGTTGTTCCTGATTTATATAAATATCAATTGGAAGAGCTTCTTCACCATAACTTTAATTTGTAATTATTCTGACACAAAGAGTGATAAATTTTCTTAATATTTTTAGAACAAAAACCTCTATCTTTTCACATATCCATTCAGGCAAGCAAAAAATGGCTTTTATGCAAATTATGAGGTCTTTTTAAGTACTAATTGAAGACAAATGCAAGTAATGGCTAAATAACATGAAACCAAGAAGCGAACAGAGGAAACATTATTGAAGGTTATAGCTTTATGGATACTTTGGTAAGTATTAATTAAATAAGAATTAAAATTTAATGTAACATTATAATACTAATTAATCTAACAGATATCCTAACATTAACAGGTTGTTTATATTTTAATAGGCCTAAGTAATCTGCAATACTTTCTTACAATAGTTAAATAGTTAAGATTTAATTTTAATTGTAATTATCATCTCTAATTTACAGAGAAACATTTCTTACTAATATTACCTCTATTTATTGCTTTAAATAAAATCAATTGATAAATTAGTTATTTATTGATAATATTCATCAATTAATTAACATGTTTTATTAATTGTTTTTTAACTTCATATTTTCCTTATATTTTTAAAGATTGAAGTAATGCAAACAAATCCAATGCTAGAAAGAGATCTTAGAAATAGAAAATTGATAGCCACTATTCAGAATATATGCTCCTATAATAGTATAATTTATATTATTTAAATTATTTATATTATTTATATTATATATATATTACTATCTTTATTATTAATTATTTGTTCTTAGTTGGAATTAAGTTATAAATTTATGGATGAGCTCAAATGTAAGTTTAAAATAAGCAGTAGTTCAGATAATTTAATAGAAGCAATAATTTTATATATCCTAGTACATTGCAAATAAATATAGTATGACTTATATTGAATTATAATTATGATGCAATATGAGCAATAAATAATAATAATTTCAATTAATAGGATATGATCAATCCATGAAATCTTTGATTAAATGTTGACAGATCAAATGCTTTATAATGTATCTCATCGTGTTTATTGAAATATTCCTACATTTTCTTTAATTTTCTATGCCTCAATTCTTTCAGTTAATTTTATTTAACTAACTATAAGCTGTGGCTGATGTCTTTCTGACAATATAAAATTTTAGACTATTCCTTTATTCTTAAATTTTATCATTTCCTAGGATCTAAGATTTAATGATAAGTTGATTTTAATGACAAATAATTGCTTTGAAAATATATGATTGGTTTTATCTCTAACTTTAAATAAAATACATCACCTATTTTAATCCCTTCAATTTATATTTATACAAGGTTGCACTATTTTCGATTGAAATTACGTTGGAGATGACCTTAAATATGAGTCAAAGAAATTTGAACAACGAATACTAGTTGTAGTTGCCTCAATAAATATATGCTATTTGATCAATTTTAGTGTTATAATATTGAATTTTAAGTTTCTTGCGAATTATTTAGGAATTTCCAGGTTAATTTAACTGTATATGAAATTCATACCTGTTTAACTATGAAGTATCATGTGATTTAATGTGCTCTGGGTTTAGGGTGTATTTAGTGGGTACTTGATGAAAGATATCTGCTATTATATTTTGACGTTTTAACTTATTTAGTTAGTTTATGAAAGTAATGGTTAGATTTGTGATTTATATGTTGGGGAAATGTGGAAAGCAAAGAGAGTAATGATATCATATGAACAGATATTTTAATCTAAAAGGATGTCTTTTATTTGCTTAAGACTTGCTTTACTGAGTAAGTACTGTCTAGTCATACATTTTCAGAAGAATCTAATAATATGCTTTAATTTCTAATTATTAAATTCCTCTATATGCCACATTAAATATCAATATTTATAGTTTTATCTGATATATTATTTAAATCAATCTAATGAGTCAACTGTTTAAACTGTTAATAAGACAAGTGAGAAATATATAATTAATGTGGAATAAAATATGTTTTAAAATCTTACTGAATTCATCAGTCTTTTCTATATGATCTCTTCGCATTTGAATTTTCGATCAGATTACCAGTTCTTGATGATTTCTCTTTTTAAAACTATTTGGTAAAATTTACCTATTAGATTATTTAACTTATTCATTTTGATCATACTATTAATTTACATACTATTAATTTACTAGAGGTTTATAATTTAAAGATCTTAGTCATGTTCTCAACCTAGGTATTTATTAACATTTTAGGGGATATGAGTTCTCCCTCCATAGAGAAAGCTTTCAACAAATGTAGTGGCTTAATTCGAATATTGTCAAGCCAACTGATCCTAAGTTCTTCTTATCCTAAGCCTTTTCAAATGATTCTACTCAATTTTTAGAGTTTATCTTCTTTCCCTACACTACATTATAATTAAGATTTATGGAGATATAAAAATAATATAATATATTACAAAGTTTTAGTAGAATCAATAAAATAGAATGCAATAAGCTCAATTTTAATCTATCAGTAATTTAAAATAAGAATTAATATTGTTTGTATCTCTAAGATTTTGTGAAAAAATAATGTTCTGTCAATCTTAGTTTTTTGAAATAAACTCACCGTACTTAATTGCTTTCTTTCAATTAATGACATTTAATAAATCAGATATTAAAACTAAAGTAAAATCTATTTTTATTTAAACTTAAACTTGTCTAATAACACATTGTATATATTCATAGCAAGATGCCAGGACAATTCTTTTTAATTTTATATAATGTAAAGTTCAATAATTATTATTATGAATTTTAAAATAAAATGGATAAATAAATAGTTTAATTAAATTTTCATTTCTTTGCTTCAGTTACGCTTTGGCTTAACAATATTCTCATCTAAAAATAGCACTATAAATATGTTATTCATTATTTGTTAACAATTAGATTCCATTTTGAGTTTATTCATATCTTATAAGATGTCTAATATTAACATTTGTGGAAAGTATTGCAAATAAAACTGGCAACTTTTAAGATTTATGTAAAATTTTTTAATAAGTTTATTTTTCTCAAATTGGAATATTTTTAATGAATTATAACTTGATAAAATTAGTTTGTTTTTATTATTAAAATAAAGTAGGAGTAAGTATATTTAGAAATTAAAATAAAAGATTGTAGAAAAATGTGAAAGTGATGATGAAATGCATGAAACAATAAAATATTAAGTTTACTTTCGTATTAGTATTGATGCATTATAACATGCGATTATTCTTTAAAGTAAATCTGGTCTTCACCATTAGCATCGACTTGATTATTGATAAAATAGATAAAAATAGGAAATTAAAGAATCAAGTTTATGATTTATATTTATTTGTAATTATAACTGTAAGTAATTAGGAGTGTTCTTAATTATAATTAGATTTAGATTTAATATTAAATTAATTAATAATCATAAATATATAATTAGTGGGCAGGTGGCAGGTGGTCTGGCAGGGTCTTTAGCAGCCCACTTTTAATTATATTTATAAATTATCATTATTAAAGATGAAAAGATATTAACAATCAACTATCTACTCAAGAGTAACTTTCCCTCTCTCTCGCTGGTCTCTAACCCAGCAGTATGTACCCACTTTTTTTCCATAAAATGTCTTATAGTCAGTGCTATGGCTAGCGCAGCAGATACTATAGTTGTTGAACCAGGTGAAAAGGATAGATTAAGAGAAGAGAGATTCTAGTAGAGGAGGAAGCCTAAGCCGCGCTTGACACTTGTCAGATCACTCTATAGCAAAGAAGAGATATAAAAATCTACTGAAAGGACTGAGAGAGCAGGAGTGTACCTAACTTTTACATTATAGAAAAATATCCAAGATTTCGCATTTTATAAATATAATTAAAAGTGGGCTGCTTAGAACCCTGCCTGCCCACCTGCCCACTAATTATATATTTATGATTATTAATTAATTTAATATTAAATCTAAATCTAATTATAATTAAGAACACTCCTAATTACTTACAGTTATAATTACAAATAAATATAAATCATAAACTTGATTCTTTAATTTCCTATTTTTATCTATTTTATCAATAATAATGTCATTGACAGCTTCTCTGAGATCATCTTCTCAAAACAAATTATTCCCTTGATTTTCTCAGATGAGATGGAGCCACTGTTGTCTTATCGCAAATCTGAAAACATCCTTAAGCTTGCTTTATTCAAGTTATTCTTTTCATTCATTGCAGCTACAATGATCTCAGAGTAATCAATAAATCCACTCTCATGTTTATTGATAGACTAGATCATTTACTCAATGTTAACCTTTTCCATGTTCTTCCCAAACACAATAGTGTAACCCTCCAAGATCTCTTCAAGTGAATGTTTATCGTCTCCATTCTTGTCGTTGTCTAATGAGGCAGAATTATTTTCATGCTTGTCATCAAGAATATCACTGACTTTGAATTCCTACCATATTGACCTGGTCATTCTTGGCAGTCAGTCTAGGCATTAGCCTTTCGGCATATCTCACTTCCAGTATTTCAGTCGAAATGGAGGCTTGGCGGCAGCCAGTGCCACCACTTGACTCGTCTCGTTCTATCTCACAACGCTGGAACTTCCGACTTAGACATCTCCTCGAGTATCCAAGATAATCGAGCATCATTTTTTCCCAAAAGGCCATTAGTGTTCCCCAAAGTGATGGTTTACACATATAATGCCAATGGTGTTGGATATGGAAAAAAGATCATAACAATTAATCCACCTAGACTCTTTAGCCTGATGCTCTGTTCCGATCTGGACTAAGCGCTTTCCTTTATGCAGTAGTGAAGGATGTCATGCGGATTCTTCCACTATCAAGAGGAATTCAATGAAGATGAAGTGCACTTGCCTATAGGGAGGTAGAGAAAATCCTCAAGCAATCTATTGTGCGCTGCGCTAGTTGGCATATCAATCAATGGAGTTCCCATCTAACCTCGTACATCAAAGCTTCACTATGATTTCTTTGCACCAAATAGAGTAGATTCATATGCCAGAGGAGTTGAAGTTGATGTATTTTAGGCACAGTTAATATAAGACTTTCTATCGCTACTGCTCTTTATATCCTTGCGTATATAATAGCAGTCTCAGCTCTAATGCAGTTGCCAAATCATGCTCTTCTAATTCAGCCTGCTATGACTGCTGCTTGTTTTCACTTATAGCATCGTTTAACCAGTTTAAAGAGCCTAAAGTGCTGTAAGTATTTCTAGAGACGGTAAAGTGATCTATGAACCATTCAGTGGTGACAAGCTATTAGAGCAGCTTAGTGGTAAAAACATTGGCAATGGTTTGCAGTTTGGTAATGACTACGTATATGTGACAACAGTTTTCTTCCCATACTTTTGGTCTGCTGGTTGGCCCTACTGTCATACCATGATAAGCAATCGTAGCACTGGGCTGCCCAGAAAACGTCCATACCTTCCTAATCACTAGGGCTAAATAGGCTGAGAAATTAGAGACAACATTAGTGGTAGTTCGTAATAAAATTTAAGAGTGATTAAAGATTAAATATATTAAAAAGCTTAAATACTAGACTTTTAAATTTGGTTGTTAGTTGATTTGTGATAGTAGACCTATATATATCCTATATTTATATATATATATATTAGTGACCTTGTTAATAAACGAGAAGCAACAAAATATTAAGAATAATAATAATTAATTTAAATTTCAATTTAACTTTAATAAATTTCAAATTAAAAAATAAATTACACTTTTAAATAATTAAAATAAAATAAATTTTATATATGAAGTAAACAAAATTGTGCCAAAGTATTTATATAACTAGAAAGTGGTGTTCTTAAAGTTTCTTGAGTTACCATATCTAAATATGGCCTCTGATCATTAGCTCTACATACTGGTATATTTTTCACTTTTAATAATACTAATTTAAAAATACTTCCAGACGCAGTTATATCACCATAATATTTATTGCAGCTTTCAGCTACCCCGATTTTTAAATCTCTTAAAGATATTTCAAAAGTGTATTAATTATTAGTAACTTGAAAATGCTGCCATATTCTATTGTAATTAAATTTATTATTAATATTGGGAAATTAATAAATTTAATCTCATAATAAAATACAAAAATGAATGCATCTCTTTATGAAGGTATAATTAGTGGGCACACATTATATAAATATTTGTACGTTGTATTTTATCAATACTCTTACTGCTAAGATTGATAGTGGGTGATCATAGCAGCAGATTTCAACAGAAAATTGCAAAAAACAGAGGTAGAATACTTATTCATGACGCTCATTTTCATGAATTATGTTCGTACTGTTTACGATTCTTTATTATTTAAGTTATAGTATTTATTGATCATAAATTTTATAAATTTGATTAACAGAATTTCAGATTTAAACGATAAATTGAAACTTATTGCTTTTCGTCATTTCTTGAATAGATGAATTCTCTTTTCAATAAAATTTAAGTAAGTTTATGCTAAAAGACCATGTTTTACTTTATTGTGCTTAGAATATATAGGCTTAATACTATATCTATATGAATTGAAGTTAATTAATCGTATACTCTAAGTTTTATGACTTTAGAACTGCGTAGGAATAATTGTGAGAATAATAGCGAAATATCATATAAAAAAATGCTAAATAAACCCAATCAAATCTCAATAGTCAAGTAACATCAATACAATTGAATACATAAAAATAACTATTTATTTACTGTTATATATAAACAAAGAATACGCATCGAACACAGATATTTTTAGAATAACTAATTATTTAATAATAATTTTCCATTTTTTACTATTTTTCTTAAAATTTAATAAACTCATAATATAAAATTGGACTTAACAATTTTCAGGCATTTTATTTTTACATTTTCTTATATATTTATCGATGCTAATTATTTGAACTTTTATTAATAAAAACTTTAATGACTTTTATTTGAAACAAAATTACACTGAGACTCAGGTTAATCAAAGATCTTTACTGCTTGCAATAGCCTTTAGTCCTCTTCTTTCCCTCCAGCTGCAGTTAGCTCATGAAGTTAAAAGTTTAATTGTAACTGAAGCTAGCTCTACATGGAAATACAGGGCAACTCAAAGTAATTCCTGAATAAAATTTATGGACGAGCAGTATCATCCTAGCCAACAAAGAACACATTCAGTCCCAATAGAAATCAGTCTAAATTCTTTAAGAAATCAAATGATGGTATCAATCAGTAAAGTGACAAATATGATAGATATCTGACAGCAAGCGGAAACCAAATACTTGTTTTTAGTGAGTTCTTGTGAATGTTTCATTTTTGCAAATAATATATTAGAATTCATGAGTTTAATTTTAATTATAATTTTTTGAGCAATTACTTATGTTATTTTCTTTTATTAATGAAGCTACTTTAGACAAATATTATCCATACATAGGTAGGTAGATTATGTCATATTGATTTATTTCAATCTTTCAAAGAATTTATATTTTTCCTGAAATATAAATATTGAATTTGTTTTAAGGAAAATAAATTTTCAAGGAATCTAAAATGATTTTAGTTTCAACTGAATAATCATTAATTTTAAAGTTTTTTCTTTATAAGTTAGGTTGCATATTGACTGTGTATTGCTTACCTAATTGTATCTATTGTGATGTATTTTAAACTAGAATAAACAATTTTTGATTGACTTGCTTCTTTTAGTCTCATAAAGATAGTTTATTAACTTAAACTTAATGTTAAAAACAATTAGTTTAAAACTATAAAAACATGAAATAGCTAATTTAATATTTAAAAGAGTTAATTTAAATAATCATAAACAGTTATGTTAATTAATTATAGAAAAGTTAGACAATTAAGTGAAGTAACTAATTTTGCAACATTTTACAGATTATATTGAATACATAGCTAACCTAATGTATTAAGGTAAAAATTAATTGATGTTTTTTCATAAAATATATTGCTATTGATTTATTAAATTAAAAGTACTTGATTTATTTACAAATCAACAAACCAGAAAGTGATAAGATTTTCTGGTGTTTGACTAATGAACTACTTAAAGTCCAATCAAACACGACAAACTGAATCGAGCAGTTGTTGCAGCTATTCAAATTGGCTTTTCCAACTATTTTCGTAGGGTATTACTTATATCATAACAAAATATTAAATGTATCTAATTATTATATTCATTCAATTGACATTAAAATGCATAAATAATTAGTAAAAGTGACTGATCAGATATTTATGCTTTGATTCTTTGAGTAAACATGCTACTTCTTCTTCCAGTGTAATTAGCTGATCAATTGATCTTGGCTTTGCACATCCAAAATGCTATTTCTTTTTTATTATATCCACCAGCTACAGCGCTGTCGCCATTCTTTGCTTAAACCTTATATCAAACTAACTGATTGAAATAAGTCTATGTGTGGTATTATTCTAAAAGATAAAAATATATAACTATTTGATTTAGATATTTAAAGTCAACTTATTTGAATTTAAGATTGTCAATGAAATAAAATTAGCACTACTAATTCAAGATGTCATGTCATATAAATAAAAGTAATACATTATATATTATAGTATGACAGAAGTTTGTAGGAAAGAAATGGCTCTTTACTAATTAATCATGAATATAAATTCATTAAAAATAATAGCTTTAAAAACTGACTTAAATAAATAATTCAAATGACAAAGATGAACAGTCAATATTTGTAGGCATAGATTTATAATTAAAGGGAATTCGTTCTTTTATATTTATTTAATTTATTATATTTTGCATTTAGATTAATATTCAATAAAAATAATGGGAGAATTATATATTACAACAGCACATTTAAAAGTATAAACGTTTTAGAATACTTAAATTAATTTATTTCAGTATAGCTTGCTTATTAAATAATAATAATATAATTAATGATTTAGTTGATGCCAACAATAATGAATAGTTTAATAAATGTATATAAATTAAATTAATTTAAAATAGCTTTGAGTAATTAATTAGCAATTGATGATATATCTCAGTCACAGGTATAAATGTAAACATAATCACCTACTATAGGCACACGTGATGGAGTGAGAGCAAAGGAAGCTGCTTGTCACAAACAAACCAACACTACTATCAAAGCAGAGATAAAGAATGAAGTGTCGAGAGCAACAAACCTGCCATTTATCTTTCGAAGATGACTCAGTCGATCCCAATACCAACCTTGATATTAAAATTTCAATCAAATTCATTGATTTTATCTTAGATAAGTCCTCTTATTAAGCTGGCTATTGAATTACAAATATATGAGTGCAAAGAAAAATGAAAATATATAAGAAATATAATGTTATCATATAAAAGAATGTAAAAAATATGGTATATAAAAAGTACAAATATAAATTGTACATAAAAAGAATGGGAATTGAATTAAATTATTATGGAATAGCAAACATATTTTATTTGCAATTTGTTTTTATGTTCTAGCAAATTTGTTATGTTATTCATATGTTTTTAAGTCCTATTTTTATCTTCAGATAGACCAGTCAGCAATGATTTAGAAGAGCTTTCCAATATGTAGCCCTCTTTCTTAATCAGTAGATGATTTCAAGTAGTCATTAGCTTAATCTGGGTTTTGCTCATTCATACCTCCATCGATTCTGGCAATGATGGTTGAATAACCTTCACTAATAGCCTTTGTGAATGTGTTGAGATCCTTATCAACGTTGCTGGTTACAGTGATTTAAGCAACAGTATCAGTGGTCTCTTAGTTAATGAGGAGAACTTCTGGAAAGTGTTTTAATCTTAGATCTTAAACCATCATTGGGTGCCTCACAAATCCTTAGCATTTTAAAAGAAAAAGCTTAGAACTTCCAGGAAAGTCTAAATACGCTTGCCGCATGACGTTTAGGCAACTCCGCTTCAACTAAGTGGAATTCATGGGATGCAGAAATGAAATTTATTGTAGTGGTGATCACAGTTGCAGTAGTTGTGTGATTGACATCTGTCAGCTTGGACTCGTGAGCGGACTGGGTATCCATTGATACAGATACCGAATTCATTGCAGTGGGTGTGCTCATCAAAGACTCCTCCTGGGTTCTTTTTCTAGAAGGTCTTTATAGTGGTAACTTGTTGCTTGCAAGCATGGTTGACGATCAGCGTGGATGCAGTAATTTAAATAATTGCACTTTAAGCCAGTTGAGTGGGCAGTTTCATTGCGCTTAAGTACTGGACCAGCACAAATTGTTGCTAGTACTTATGATCTCAATAGGGATTCTTGATGCTGAAATCAGCAGTGGCAAAGCCGACTACTGCGAGTGAGAGAATAACTATCTTCATTTATTAAAAGATTTTAATCAATGATTAATTATAATATTAGAGAGATAATCTTAATAGATCCGAATAATATTTTTAATATCTTAATTTATTTCTTTTCATCCTATTTTTTAAATTCATTTATTTGTTTTATAAAATATTTAAAATAGAATTTGCATGTTAAGTTGTGGATAAGTTCTTATTAGAAAGAAATTTTAGATTTATTTAATATTTATATATAGTTTATAGGGAAAACTATATATGAAAAAGATATATAAAAGTGTTTTATTATTGGAATTTAGCTTATATTTGTTTAATGAAGATTTATTTATTATATTCTTTAAGACAAATAAAACTATTAATTAGCTCATTAACATATCTATTTATTCCTTAATAATTATTATGTAAAATAATTAAAATCGATATAAACTTATTCTTTGCTACAATATATATTAAATTAAGAAGCATAATCACTCTATAAAAATATATTTTATTTAATGATTCATATATATATATTCTCTGATGGAATAAGATGTTATGGAAAAGGATAGCATAATTGAATAATTCCATATAAATAACATTAACATTAAAATTACTTTAACAAAGCAAATCTGTTTTTTTTCTTTAGTTTCAAGATGCCTACATCAAATGAGGAGCTTAGAGTTTGATAATGGATGTCTTGTATCAAGTTTCTATTTAAGAGCAATTATTCAATTTAAATAAGCTTCTAAAATTGTGTTGAAAATAATGAATAAATGTAATTGAAAAATAGCTTAAGATTTACAAGCAAGACTTTCTAATTATCTTGATGAATAAAAGTATAAACACTAATATAATCAATTAGGTGTGAATTTATAAGGGTATTTTTATGGATTAAATTATTTAGCAAACATAAACAAATAAATAGGCGAATAATTGTTAAATACATTTGAATAATTAGAATATGAACTAAAATACAAATTAATGTTAAATGTTAAATTTATACTAAAATTTTAATATCTCATACAAAATTTAATTAAATAATATGTTTAATCTGCCTATTTTAATAGTGCATTAAAGATCTCCCAAAAAAACCTGAGATATGAAGGATCGAAATTTCTTAAATCAAATTAAATTATTAAAAGGAAAATTGAAATATTATTCTCAAGAGTGAAATAATGAGAATTCCATTAATTATATTTAATAACACATATAAGCTCCTTGGAATTAAATGTATCTTACGCTCATAATTTTTGGAAAGTTCATGTTATTAATCATTGATGAATTTAACCATTTTTTATGAAGGTCAGGTCTATGGCAGAAATTTATTTTCAAAAATAATAAAAATAAAAAGTCTTGTTCACCCAGCACTAAGGTCAATATATATACAGCGAGCTCAATTTTAATATAAAAAAATGGCATCACCCAAAGATACCTGAAATATAAAGGATCAACGTTTCTAAAATCATAGTAAATTATTAAAAGGAAGATTGAAACAAAATTCTCAAGCGTAAAATAAGGAGAATTCCATTAATTATATTTAATAACACATATAAGCTACTTAAAAGTTGCATGTATCTTACGCTCAAAATATTTGGAAAGTTCATGTTATTAATCATTGATGAATTTAACCATTTCTAAAGAGGGTCAGATCTAGGGCAGGAATATATATTCAAAAATAATAAAAAAAAGTCTTGGTCACCCAGCACTAAAGTAAATAAGGAAAAGCGAGCTCAATGTAAAAATCAAAAATGGAATCACAGAAAGATACCTGAGGTATAAAGGATCAAAGTTACTAAAATCATAGTAAAATATTAAAATGAAGATTGAAATAAAATTCTCAAGTGTAAAATAAGCAGAATTCCATAAATTATATATAATAACACATATAAGCTCCTTCGAAGTTGTATGTATCTTACGCTCATAATATTTGGAAAGTTTATGTTATTAATCATTGATGAATTTAACATTTCTAATGAGGGTCAGGTCTAGGGCAGGAATTTATTTTCAAAAATAATTAAAAAAAAAGTCTTATTCACCCAGCACTAAGTCAATTAATTTAAAGAGATCTCAATTTTAATATAAAAAAATGGCATCACCCATAGATACCTGAGATATGAATGATCGACGTTTCTAAAAATCATAGTAAATTATTAAAAGGAAGATTGAAATATAATTCTCAAGCGTAAAATAATGAGAATTCCATTAATTATATTTAATAACTCATATAAGCTCCTTGGAAGTTGTATGTATCTTACGCTCATAATATTTGGAAAAGTTATGTTTTTAATCATTGATGAATTTAACCATTTCTAATGAGGGTCAGGTCTAGGGCAGGAATTTATTTTCAAAAATAATTAAAATATATTCTTGGTCCCCCAGCACTAAGTCAATTAATTTAAAGAGATCTCAATTATAATATAAAAAAATGGCATCACCCATAGATACCTGAGATATGAAGGATCGACGTTTCTAAAAATCATAGTAAATTATTAAAATGAAGATTGAAATATAATTCTCAAGTATGAAATTATGAGAATTTTTTTAATTATATTTAATAACTCATAAAAGCTCCTTGCAAGTTATATGTATCTTACGCTCATAATAGTTGGAAAGTTCATGTTATTTATTTAAAGATAAATTTAACCAATTTTAATGAAGGTCAAGTCGATGGCAGAAATTTATTTTCAAAAATAATTAAAATATATTCTTGGTCACCCAGCACTTAAGTCAATTAATTTAAAGAGATCTCAATTTCAATATCAAAAAATGGAATCACCCAAAGATACCTGAGGTATGAAGGATTTAAATTTTTTAAAATCATAGTAAATTATTAAAATGAAGATTGAAATATAATTCTTAAGTTTGAAATAATGAGAATTCCATTAATTAAAATTAATAACACATATTTGCTCCTTGGTTGTTATATGTATCTTACACTAATATTATTTGGAAAGTTTATGCTATTAATTTATAGATAAATTTAATCATTTTTAATGAGGGTCAGATCTAGGGCAGGAATTTATTTTCAAAAATTATTAAAATATATTCTTGGTCACCCAGCACTAAGTCATTAATATAGGGCGAGCTCAATTTTAAATTTAAAAGTGGCATCACCGAAAGATACCTGAGGTATAAAGGATCAACGTTTCTAAAATCATAGAAAATTTTTAAAATGAAGATTGAAATATAATTCTCAAGTTTGAAATAAGTTGAATTCCATTAATTATATTTAATAACTCATATAAGCTCCTTGGAAGTTGTATGTATCTTACGCTCATAATATTTGGAAAATTTATGCTATTAATATTACAAAACACCAAAACCCCAATTCATGCTTAGTCTATGAGTATATAGTGATTAGACTAGTCGTTTTTAATTCGAAAATGCGATTAATCGACTAGTAATGAGCTCTATAGTCTTCGACTAGGTCAATTGATGGTGTTCGTTGTTGATATGAGCTTGATAGTCAAAACATACAACTATACCTCACCATTGTTCAATTGGGTTGTTTGTGATAAAGTCTTAATTACAACTGTTAATCCTTAATTATAACTTAACAATTAATCAATATAAGCTTATTCTACATTACTTAAGTGTCCTAGCTGTCTAGTAGTCATAAGTGAGTGTTTGTTGCTTAGTCCGACTAGCTAGTCGTATGTTGATCTAGTCGTAAGGGTAGTCCGACTACCTAGTCGTAGTCGATGATCTCTTAGTCTTAGTCTTACGACTAGCTGTTCCTCTCCACAGCTTTATAAGCAAGTTTAAGCAAGACTCTTCAACTTCAGCCTCAAACCAACCTGTATCTGTGTTATATCACTCTCTTGCTGCATACTGTACATGAGTGAATGGATATCCTACTATGTTTGAAGACTCTGGTCGTAGGTAGTCTAAACAGCGACTAGTCGAATCAAGACAGACTAGCTAGTCGGATTTGCTGCCACAAGGTTGCTTAGTCGTAAGACTAGGTAAATTACTCCTTCAAGGATAACTATCACTTACCCTGAGCGAACCATGTGAACCATTCACAATAGTATCACTACATGCTTAGCATCATAATAGCAAGTGAAACCTCAGTCTACAGCGTTGGTGGAGCAAGAATCAATGTTTCGCCAAAGTGGTGTAAAATTTCCGAATTTTAGGTTTAGACTAGCCTAGTCGTAGAACAGAAATTTTAAATTGGATGTCAACTTATACAAAATAGGCATCAATCTATGATTCTGATAGACTAAACGTCAAACAGTCATCAATCATCCTTGTATCGACTGTCATTGATGATATCCAGCATAGAACCTCAATCAACCAGAAAAATACATAACCTGCTTCGTTCAATTTAAAATACTTTAAAGTGAATTATGCATTTTTCTGGTTAATTGAGGTTCTATGCTGGATATCATCAATGACAGTCGATACAAGGAGGATTGATGACTGTTTGACGTTGTTTAGTCTATCAGAATCATAGATTGATGCCTATTTTGTATAAGTTGACATCCAATTTAAAATTTCTGTTCTACGACTAGGCTAGTCTAAACCTAAAATTCGGAAATTTTACACCACTTTGACGAAACATTGATTCTTGCTCCACCAACGCTGTAGACTCAGGTTTCACTTGCTATTATGATGCTAAGCATGTAGTGATACTATTGTGAATGGTTCGACATGGTTCGCTCAGGGTAAGTAATAGTTATCATTGAAGGAGTAATTTACCTAGTCTTACGACTAAGCAACCTTGTGGCAGCAAATCCGACTAGCTAGTCTGTCTTGATTCGACTAGTCGCTGTTTAGACTACCTACGACCAGAGTCTTCAAACATAGTAGGATATCCATTCACTCATGTACAATATGCAGCAAGAGAGTAATATAACACAGATACAGGTTGGTTGGAGGCTGAAGATGAAGAGTCTTGCTTAAACTTGCTTATAAAGCTGAGGAGAGGAACAGCTAGTCGTAGACTAAGACTAAGAAATCATCGACTACGACTAGGTAGTCGGATACCCTTACGACTAGATCAACATACGACTAGCTAGTCGGACAAAGCAACAAACACTCACTAATGACTACTAGACAGCTAGGACACTTAAGTAAGGTAGAATAAGCATATATTGAATAATTATTAAGATATAATTAAAGAATAACAGTTGTAATAAAGACTAAATCACAAACAACCCAATTGAACAATGGTGAGGTATAGTTGTATGTTTAGACTATCATGCTCATATCATCAACGAACACCATCAATCAACCTAGTCGAAGACTATAGAGCTCATAACTAGTCGATTAGTCGCATTTTCGCATTAAAAACGACAAGTCTAATCACTAAAAACTCATAGACTAAGCATGAATTGGGGTTTTGGGGTTTTGGGGTATTGTCAATAAAGTATTTCTATTTTAGTACTGTATAGGGCCCCCACCTCTAGCCTTGGGCGCGTCTCCATCTCTTTGATCTTTTGTAGCATCTCAGATAGTAGCCTCCATCGTCTCCTCCGTCTCAATTAACTTCTATAAGGGTTCGTCATCCACAAAGGTCAGCTTGCGAACTGTAGTGTATTGCTGTACAATTGAGTCCACCATCTCCTGGTAAAAGGTAATAACGTCGTCGCCAAAGATGGTTGAGGCTAAGTTCTTTATCTCTTTCTCTCATCTCTTCTCAACGGTTATATTGTTCATTAAGCATTTTAGTCTAATTCTAAAAATCTCAGGTTCTGGTATTTGGGTTGGCACGAGGAGGGCCCGAAGGTTGGGCGGCAGCACCCGCAGGTCAAGCTCGACTGGCGATGAGGAGAGGAAGTTAATGATCGTATTTGTCACCCTGTTATCCGGGCTGAGCATCAAGGTTGTAGATTGAAGGCAAAATTATTATAATTTAGGAGATTAGTATAAATAAAATTTAATCGAAATCAGCTTAATAATTTGGTAGCTTTATGTTTTATAAAGACACCCCTATATAAATATATATATATTGTACTAAGTTAATTAATTAGAAAGCTACCAAATGTTTTATAATAATTAAAATACTATATTTATTTTATTTTCAAATTCACAATTAATTCAAATTTTACTCTTGGGGTTTTATTTTATGTCTTTAAGGAAGCTAAATTAACTAATTATAACTATAGAAAGCAAGAAACAAATACCTTTTTCGTTTAAAATATAATTTAACAATTCAGAAAAGTGAATTTTGTAACTTAAATAATTTCTACAAAATGATAATTCTTTTTTTAAGTGTGATTAAGCCTAAAAGCAATCTGAGGAAGGCATTACCACGAACGAGGCTCGTGAAGATTTGATGTTATTCAAATCAGTGTTTTCACAGGCTTAGAGGCCGCCATAAGGAATTGACAACACCCATCTCTCTCTATCTCAACTTATATGCATCTTTATCATGGGCTTCCTCATTAAAATGATGTCAGAATAGATAAATATTTAATGATTCGCGAGATGGCTTTTGCCAAAGTTAATTTCAATTCTACTATAAATGCGATTGTTTGACTGTGAGCGTCTTCTCTTATGGTATCTGTCAGTGTCTTGTTGGTGAATTATACACTCTGAAAAGATCTTGGATGATGACAGGATCTACAGTTTTTAGTTGATTGACATAAATTAGATGATAAAGGTATATCATAAAGATTTCATCATAATAGGTTTTAATGTATTAATGTAATTATTGCAATTACATTAATATTATAGTTAATCTAGCTATTTTAATTAATTTAAAAATATTCTTAAAATAATAAGCTTAAATAGCATGGTTATGAATAACGACCTGTACTTTTAATTAATTTTTTTAATTTAAATATCGTTGTAATCTATTTCATTCATTCATTTCTTAATATTATTGCTATTTACATGTATTGAAAATTATTAATGTGATCTTTGTCCAACAATAGTTACTAATCTTTATAATCATGACGGTTAAATTCTTCACTAATATAAAAAATTATAAGAATCACGACAATAAAATTGAATAAATGTTTAAGTTTTAATATTAACCCTATTTTTAATTTAATTTATATTATATATATATATCATATGATTTCTTTGCATCTACTAAGATCATGATAAAGTGCTGAGACTGTAATTTCATTTGAAAGCATGCTGTAAGATACTAGATATTTTCAAACAAACAATTAGATTTTTTATTTCACTGCACTCTTTATAAGAATTGTTCCATCAATATTACTCTTGGTATCTTAGATGCTTTTCTTCATTTAGAAGTTACTCTTAAGAACATAATTTATCAATTTTTAAGGATTGGTTATAGCATCGTGAGCTGTTCTACAATTTGCCATTCATCCAACAATAACTTGAATGGCATCAAGTTTATTCTGATATATGAAGTTAAATAAGTTTAAATGATAAATTAATTGCTGTAATTGCTCCCATTTAACTTAAAGTTAGGAATATGAATATTAACAATAATTTTATGGTTGATGATGCTTCAAATTATAGACGTCTTATGTTTAATACGTATTAAAAAATGCTATTTGACCCTTTATTTTAAAAGAAATTCAAAAGGATATACTTAGCCTTAAAAAGAGCATATTTCTATTTGATATTTACTAACATTTTTAGAAAGGTTTTTATTAATTTTAGTTAAAAAACATTCCAAAAGGAATCCCTAATATTTTATAATATTCAAACAGTATTTTAAATATAAGTATATGTATGATTGATCATTATAATATATAGTTTTAAGAAAATCAAGCCTTGAAATTGAGGAGAACTCAGAGAAATTAAAACCTCAAAAATAATTTCCTTTTTGGCCAGTATTCTTTGTAAATAATGAGGTTTCAGATAAATTATTAATTCAAATTTATTGAAAGTGGGAATTTACAACAAATACTAAAAAGCTATCATTAAACTTAGACTCTGAAACAGCATTGAAAAAAATCGAATTAATAATAGTGTGGCTAAAAAATTAAAATTAACTCGCTACCAATAACTAATATCAGTAAGACCATGATGCAGTTATCTAAATACAAATTCATTTATCTTTTAAAGTATACATAATTATTGATTGTTTATTGTATTTAATAGCTTGCTTTACATTTATTATTTTCCCATGTTAATAAAAGTTGTAAATATATAATGTCAATACCTCAGAACTGGATAGTAACTAAGATTGACAAAGGCCTCAATAAAATAGAATTGAACTTAATTAGGAGAGCAGAAGTAAGTATATTTATGCTGCAAAACACAGAAATAAGCTGAATTAGGTGAAAGATGACACTTGAAGATTCAAAGCTAACTAAATCAACATCAAAATTGTGAGAAATAAAGTTAAAGACCTAAGTGATTGCAGAATTTAGTCATTAATCATAGCAAACCATCTTGGTTGGTAATAGAAGGAGAATTTATATTCTTATTTTTTACATAGGATTCGATGAGCATGCAAAGATTTGCATGGAATTTGATTTGGAGTTTGGTAACGGCATAATAGACATTAGCAAGCTAAGAATAGCAATTAAAAAATCTATTTTCCATAATGGAGAAGAGGAAAGAAATGCTATCTTAAGCTAAGACTAAGATGCGAGCTTAGGAATGTCACGGCATGAGTTTAATAGAGATTAGTGGTGCTATATTCAATATAATTTTAATTGAAAAGATGTTTATTTAGAATAATTGAATGCTCAAGCAGATAAGCTATTTAATTTTTATAAAATATGTTGTTATATTATAAACTCCTATATAATTGATATAATTTATATTTTATAAGTATTAATGCAAATAATTGTTGTATATAAATGATCTGCAGTTAAATGGTTTTGCGATATAAATACATTTTTAGGTTTATAAAAATTTAAATTAATGTTAATAAGGTGTAATCTTTAAGCTATGTTTATAGATTAAAATAATAAGCATAATTATAAGTATATTAAATATTTCTAATAAAAAATGGATAAAGTTAAAATCAAATATATTATTCATAGAGACAATGATCTGCTTGAAGTAAAGCAAGAATATGATGAATGTACTTGCTAATTTAGTGATCTAAATCAAACTTTTCAAATGTGGAAGGATACTTCTTCATCGAAGATTAGACAACCTGGGTGAATTAAGAATAACGAGAAAGTGAGTACAGCCATTAGCTTGAAACAAAATGGAAATTAAGAACAGTAGCAAAATGACATGGGAGAGAGTGAGCCTAACTCAATATCAATTTAGAAAATTAATATAAGCGCAACGACGGTGCGTTGAATATAAATGATTTATACTCGCATTATATTAATTTGGGTTGTTACAAATCGGAGCTATTATTTTACCTTATTATCTATCTATCTTTAAGAGTGTAATTTTAAACCAATTTATTCTTTTATTTTTATAATCTATAAATGCTTGCTTATTATTTCTGCTGTAACTTTTACTAATCAATTCTTTCTTAGTATTTCATTTAGAATCATGTATTTCGATACTAACTATTCACTAAATTCTAAAATCTATTAATATAAATGAATTAACCACTTATCATCAATTAAATTAAAATATTATTCTTTATAATTTTAATCTGAGATATATTTCTCAAATTTAAAGTCATCTTATTTGAGTTTAATCATTAGCAAAGTTAACAATTTATATCTTAATTTCAAGAAACTCTGAGCGTATAATATTGTAGAAATACATTTGAATTTGGAAAATTAATTATAAATTAATTTATTATAAATCAAAATCGTGGCAGTTAAAGTTGGCCAATTTAAACGATCTAGGCTTATTCGATAGAGAATTCAAAATTAGCTGGACTTTGTTATTGGCGGTACTATTTTATCGCATCACTGAAGCGAGATAACTGGACTTTAATGTGAGTGTATAATTTATTGAATTTAAAGGTGTTGAATTAAAGTCCAGTTATCTCGCTTCAGTGATGCGATAAAATAGTACCGCCAATAACAAAGTCCAGCTAATTTTGAATTACCTATCGAATAAGCCCAAGATCGTTTAAATTGGCCAACTTTAACTGCCACGATTTTGATTTATAATAAATTAATTTATAATTAATTTTCCAAATTCAAATGTATTTTTACAATAATAAATTAATATGATGAATTTATCCTTGGATATTATTTATAACCAGAAAGTTTAGCGTTGGGTTATCATCATAGCTTCATTTACTTACAATGTTTTATACTATTTATGCTATTTTAATAGTATTAATCTATTTTTTATTAGCAATTTCATCAATAGTATGTTATTTAAATTCATAAAAAAGGGCTCATCATTATAAATTCGTACTTTTTTAATATTTAAAATTTAAAAATTATTTAAAATAAAAGAGTTAATGTTTTGAACTGAGATTGTGTATATTATAAGAAATAATTAACTCCTTAAACAACTTTACACAAGAGATATCTTAACAAAAAGTTATTTGCTGAAAAATTTCTTGTAGGTTACTGCTATAATCTGATGTTTTCCCAATAAATTAAGGGGATCTTGATAAATTTATTTGCTCTTTTTGGAATTTCATCATTTTCAATTTATAATCTCTTCATTTAATAAATATGGATATATATGAAATTAAAAAAAAATATTAAATAAGCAAATGGAAGTCAATAATTTAAATCAATTGAACTACTTCTGATGATATATTAGCTCTTGGCTGCTTATATTAAATATACATGATATAATATCCATTAAAAAGCATTCAATCATTTCTTTTCTAATTTAATTACATAATCCTTTACAAATTCATAATTATTGGCAGCAACTTCCATTCTAACATGTATAAGTACTTCAATTAATTAATTGTGTTAGTCTCACAATTTTTTTTATTACATAGTTAAGGCTTATTTTCTTTGTATTTATATGTTCCTAAAATTAATGTTTAAAGAAAAAATGTCTATATTTCTATTTTTATTGTACTTAAAACAGCTTAACTATTCTTTTATAGTCTAAAAACACAAGACTTAACTCTCGAGGGATCAACCATAAATTAATCTTTGTCATTAAATTTAGAAATTTCATGTATCTTTAGCCTTATGCACTATAATTACAATTTGTCTTAGTAATATTTAAATGATTAAATTTCTGTGATTAAAGTATCATTATATTCTTATTAGCTATTGCTAGACCACTAATTTATTAAATATTATAGTAAAAATAGTAAATTGAATAAACATTCTTATTTACTTTTCAAATTAAATTTTAATATTTCTATTATAAATTGAAATTATTCTCAATCAAGGCATCTATCTACATTCTGATTTAATAGGTTCATCTTTTATTGAAGTAATTTGACACTGACTTTACTTAAAATACATCATACTCATTAAAATAGTCAAGATAATAATAAAAATATATATATATTAATATGATTCTAAACCATTTGATAGGCGTTCAATTCAGTGTAAATCTAATGAGCTACATTCTAAGCATTTATTTACTATATTTTTAAATGTTATATGCATAACTTTTTCTAATTAAAATTAAAAAAATTATATTAGTTATTTTTTCTAACCTCATTTGCTTCAGATAATTCTCGAATGAACCATTAATCGTGAATAGGGAGTTGTCTTAAAAAGCAGTAAAACCTCAATTAGTCCCTAATAGACAGGGATGAATCATGATATTTGTCTTGATTCTTAGATACACATCTTCATTTAAATATTTATTTTAGCAATTAGCATTAATTACTAATTTACTTTTTAAATAATAAAATATTTATAACACTAAATACTGATTGCTAAAATTAAATTTATATTCAATTCTTCACATTTAATTTTATATTCAATTCTTCACATTTAACTTGATATGCTGAAGATTCTAAGTATAATTTTTTTAACTTTGAGCATTCATAGAGTATATTTATTATTTATAAATTATAATGTTATATATTATAAAATGTAAATTAAATAGAAATTAAACTTATGTTAAATCATTTTTGGCGGTAATGGTAGACTCTTAAATAAAAATATTCCCTAAATGATCATGCTGTGAGTTTCTACTGTAAGTCTTCATTGGAAAGTTACTTCATTAAAATGATAGAAGAAATCAAAACTTTCTTCATAAATAACTGAGCAAGTTACTGTATTGATATCAATTGATTAATAATACAAGTAAATAAATGTAATAAAATTCAAGAAAATTATTGTTATCTAGACTTTTCAGATTGATTGTTAATAATGCATTTTTTTTAGAGTTGTTGAAATAACCTTCATCACAATTTCAAAAGCCAAAAGATATTTCTATTCAAATTTAAGAAAAGTTACTAAGTATATGTAGTTGAAACCATAAACTCAATTAAAATATTAGACTCCACTCAAAATGTTATATCGGTGTAAATGCACTTTCATAACTCGTGCCAAAAAATATTAATAAGTCTAATAGTATAAATCGAATTAAATAAAAATAATAAAATATAAATTTAAAGATCTTATACTGCATAACTCCAATAAATAAAGTTTAGATATATTTAAGGTAGCTTGTAAAATTAATGAAAATATTAGGTATAAATATATATATAGAATATGCAAGAAATTAAAATATGGAGATATGGTGATTAACTTAAGACTTATTTGTTTAAAATAAATGTACTTTGCAAATTATTTAAAATGATTTAGACTTCAACAATGGGACGAAATTTATTGATTTCGACTTTCACAACTTCATTAAGGTATAATTTGTTATAATCTGCCAATTCTTTTCGCAGAAAGTTAATTAGCTAAAACAGGAATTATAAATATAATGACCATTTTTATAATCAATTTTTGCAATTAAATTATTTATTCGTTATTGCTGTTTCTCATGCGCCAATTTTTTATTTAATAATTTAATTTTTAGCCTCTGCTTAACTAAAAAATGACCTTATTTTATTTTTCTTGAGCTCAATTGAAATGTATTTTATGCCAAGATTGTCGATATTGATTTATTTTCAGAATAAGCAATGAGTAGAAGATATTCAATAGCTAATATTATTCAGTCTATGCGTATATACATGCATAAAGATATATATGCTTCATGGCATCCTAGTGATACTGATGCTTGTAAATGTGTTTCAATATAAGGCAATTATGTCTATGACTTCACCCTTTTCATTTTATGCACCAATGACTGTGTGATTCTAAACTAGTATTTATGGCTCAACAAAATCATTACTGGTGATCTCTTATAATAACTGTGTATTTCTTGTCTTCCTGGATCAGATGATTGTCTTGCCCCATTTATAGCAGTTAAAGCTAAAATTTTATTTAGGCAAATAAATATAAACATCTAGCATTAAACTTTGATTGCTTTCCAATTTATTAAATTGACATTATTTATATAATTATATTGATATTGTACTATTTATGTTTTATTAAAAGCAAATAACTCAATATATTATTTATATTACTATATTAATTCAAATTTATATTTAAAATAAGCAATAACTCTATTCACTTATAACTTATACTTTAATATTAACAATGTTAATTATAACATATTATTAATTAATTTTTATAATTAAATAGCTGTTTATTAGTATAATTGATTAATGCGTAAATATTAATATTAATTAAGAGGAATTAAAATCTATAAATAATGCTGGCACTTAATTTAATAATTAAAAGAAATTATTAACTTCATCCTCAAATACCATTAAACTTATCACTTTAAAGATTACTTCTATGGCAAGTTCAAAGACAGGATAATAATATATAGAGAAGAGATAGAAGACATTGATGACCTAAAAATTTAATATGATGACAATGATTCAGACTTTAAATATTGAAAGAAACAAATATGCAATGAAAACTTAAAATCTGTCATATCAAGTTTGAAAGCATAGAATTTCCATGTATATATTATTACTGGGAAAATTATTCTGTAATTTTGATTGGTTATCATAATTTACATTCTGTTTATAATATATTTATTGTAATATGATAAATTTGTTGCTTATTTTCATCTAGTTATTACAATTACTTTAGTTATATTTATGTTGAGTAGTCTTGATTTTCTCTCTTAATTTTACTATTTTTGTGCGTATAATGAGCTTTTATTGAATGAGATAAGTCATAGTGTTGAAAATATTTTTTTCTGATAGATATTTAGAATGTTTGAATACTTAATCTTTATTGTTCTTGCTTCAATCATATTAGAAATAAATCTTCTTTGATAATTACTACTTTTTATAAAAATTGAAAAAGCATCTTATTTATTTTGCTCAATTTACACTTTCTACGCTTTAAATACCTAATTTAAATTGGCAATTCTTTATTCCTCTACTCGATGACAGTTAATTTATATTTATTTTATATAAAATTAATTGTATTATATAATATATTTTAATTTCATTTTATCATTTATAAATAGGAAATGGAAATATTAAACTTTCATTTTTATTATTATATATAAATTTAAGAAACCAGTAATGACAATTGTTAAAATCATTTAACGGATTTAACATTTTAGATAAAACCTCAAATGTAAATTCAAAAGAATTTTGTGAATCACAGAGTAAGTGAAAATAATGGCTTCAGTGATAATTATGAATATTATAATTTGAATGATTATTTAATTTATTTTTGAAAGAAAATTTTACCAAACTATCAAAGGTTTCTTTCAACTTCAGAAATATAAAAGAAGCAGTCTGCAGCATTGGTATGAGAAACAAAGAGAGTTTACCAAAAGGACAGTAATATTGTTCAAGCTAAACTTGGTGGAATAATAATGCTAAAGATTAGAAGTGATAATTTGTGTAAAGCACTAAATCTATCACTTTTCATGTTGGTTCTAATGAGAATCTTTCTTTGTAAATACTGCATTAAGAGGTACTAACTCGTCAAAATATTTTAACTTTCATTTTATCTACCTCTTTTCATTTTATAATTATCTTCTAATATGATTTGTATGAGTAGTGATAATTAAATATAAAATATTTTTATTGGTTGATTAGAATATTTTTAAATAGTTAGACTATAACACATTCTTTATTATTTAAAACATAATTAATTTCTTATATGATAAATTTATTCATAATTGCATCAATAACTAATTAAATAATAAATAATTATAGTAAATAAGTTATATTTGCCCTTTTGGATTATATATAAATTTTTGGAAAATGTAAGTAATTTCACTAAAATAATATCGTAGGAATACATTTGATTTGGGAAATATATTTATAATTAATAAATTAAATAATTAAATTTGTGGCAGTTAACTTTATGGAAACCTAGACAATATGGTACTTGTTTGATAGAGAATTAAAAATCAGCTGGACTTTACTATTGGCGGTACTCCTCTATCGCATCCCTGAAGCGAGATAACTCGACTTTAATTTTGGGTGATTTGTTTAGTTGATTTTAATGCCAAAATTAAAGTCGAGTTATCTCGCTTCAGGGATGCGATAGAGGGGTACCGCCAATAGTAAAGTCCAGCTGATTTTGAATTCTCTATCAAACAAGTACCATATTGTCTAGGTTTCCAGAAAGTTAACTGCCACAAATTTAATTATTTAATTTATTAATTATAAATATATTTCCCAAATCAAATGTATTCCTACAATAATAATAACACTACTCGTGATGAAAATCATACTCCACCAAGACCCAAGAATTGAGAGGCAAAAAGAAGATAGCCATAGAATCTAAAAATTAATAAGTATCGATTAAAAATAACAATAAGCTTCAATGATATTAATGCAAGTAAATTTTCATCATGATAATATATTCTATAAATATCATAGTTTCTTGCATTACTTCATAATGAATAATTACTTCTTGAAAAAGCAATATTTATTAATAGATGATTTATAAAACTAGAAACACCAAAGTCAAACTCCCAATAGAAGAGCATAAATTATATATTAAGAGAGACTTTGCGATAATTAATAAAAAATCCAAAATGATCAATGTTATCATTAGCTCTTACCCACTAAATATACCAATAGCGACATTAATATAAACTTAACTAATGATATTCCCAAACAAATAATTACTAAATTGGAATCGGTGACAATCCTCTTAAAAGTTGTCAAATATAATCAAAGATCAATTATTTTATACAAACATGCACAAGAGAGGCTCAATAATGCGAGACTGCTCTAACAGCAACAATTACATAAGAAAATGTTGTATGAGAGCAATATAAAATCAAGATATCTCAATAATCAACTAAATAGATTATCAAAAATATGACAAAAACTACATTAAAGTCTTACACGATTTAATGATAAGGAGTAAAGAGAGCAAGATGTCCGGAGAGATAAAGAAATATAATCAAGCTTTGGATAGAAACGATCAAGTAGTATAGGGGAATTGTAGCGAAACGAATTGAAATAAAAAAATAACATGACAAAATCTAAAATAAAAGTTTTAAACATGAGATAATCTTTCAAAGTCAAACCATGCTGGAGCAAAGTTTTAAAACACTGAACATAGTAAAAATTAACTCGCGACATTTTAAAATAACCAGAATAAACGTGTTTATGGGCAACTAGAAGATTGATACTAACTTTACAAATTTCATATAATCAATTATAAAATTCAATAAAAAAACTAATAATAGTATTTATCATATTTACCTAAAGAAATTTCAATCTTATAAAAGAATTATCAAAAATAGATAATTCGATTAAAGTTTCAAATAGATATAATCCTTTAATAAGATATAAAAAAAAGAGATAAGCATTTTAAGAAATTATGGGGAGATGAAACACGCCAAAAATTATGATAAAAATTGTATTTTTTAGCTTCACTGAGAATTCCTCAAAGAGTTTTGAGAATTGACAGATACAAATAGAGTAATCGTCAAGGGAAGGCAGCTAATACTTGTGCCACCTGTTCAATTGCAGCCTAAGTTCATTTTCCTCTGATGACTTCAGCAAAGAAGATCCTTAAATCCTTAAAATAGCATTATATCTAAATCCTGGATTGCTCTATATCACCTGCCACGAGTACAACTCGAGAATAAAGAAATAGTATTTTTAACACACACTGAAAATGACGTACTATTACTATTTTGTTCCATGCTTGATCCCATCTTTCTTCAATCTTTCTTCAAACTTGCTTCCATGCTTGCTTCCAAGCTTGTTTCCACACTTGCATTTACATAATTGCTTTGTTTCTTTATTTCATGCTTGCTTCAATACTTACTTCTAATGAGCCCTTCAAATAATTTTAAAGTGTGCGAATGTATATGGATCAAAGTAGTTGTAGGCTGTAGAGCACGATGAGGAAGGTCGAGCAAAGCTTTGAATAATAGACAATGACTATCTTGAGATTCTTTGTGTGGATGGATGAGATATAAATTTTATATTTATATATAAAATTTATATTTTTTGTTGACGCACTTCAAAACTTTAAATCTTCAATATCGAAGAGTTCCCGAGGGGTTTTTTAGGGATGTTAGAAGTCACATAACCTATTTATAAAAATTGAAGTAAAATTTATTATTGGATAAATTTAATTAAAATTTATTTATTCTTAAATATGAAATGTGTACCCTTTTAATAACAGAATATTTTGAAATTATTTTGCCTACTTCGATACAGAAAACCTTAATATCAACCTAACAATTAAATATTTGCGACTATAAAATAATTGGCAAATACTCTCGGGATAAAAACAAAAGAAATATAAAAATTACTTAAAAAAATAAAAAAATAAAGAAACCATAAGCCCTATAAAATAAAAATAAGGACTATAATTAACTTGAGAGGAAATATACTATTTAATCTCTGAGAAAATACTTTAAGAGCAGATCACACTTTCATTTAAGCAATGAGCAGGTATTTTCTATCGTAGATTTCCAGAAATTAAAATTTCTTATACCACACTTCGTAATTTATATAAGAAGAATAGCATTAAGTACAAGATTTGTAAGAGTGACTACAATTTAACAGAGCATAAACAAAATTTAATTAAAATTAATATACTAAGAGTGAACCTTGAACTTAGTGAATTAAAAAGTTAAAATCAAAACTTTGTTTACTTGGATGAGCCAATATTTAAGGCTCATTCAACTTCATGGAAGTCATGGGCTCCTAAATATTAAAACTTAGTCTTAAAAAAACAAGGTCTCACACTAGATACCCTAGCAGCTTTGCTAATTATAAGCCCAAGAAATGGACTTGAAATATAAAGAATAGTAAAAATATCAATTAAAATTCAAGATCTACTTCATATATTAGAGGACCTTTTGCATAACTACAAAGAAAAGTAATTGACAATATTTCTTGATAATTTGAGAGCACATCAATCAAAGATTTTCAACGAAGCAGTCGACAACAAAGAGTGGAAACTTTTGTTCAATGCTCCATATTCTTCAAAATTTAATAGCATTTCTGCATCTTAACATATATAAATAGTTTGAATGATTACTATAAAATGGCACTGTAAATGTCAATCACTCTCTTCACTCTGTTGATAGTCTTGAAAATAATACCATTTATTCTATAAATATTGGCTATAGTTTAAGGAGAGATACGCACGTCAGATAATTTGTGATGAAAACATTACAGCCCGTTAGTCTATTGGAAAGTGTGCCAAATGCTTCAAAGTCTTCGAGTCTCAGAGGTTGTCAATATGAACCTGAGAGAACTTTTACTTTCTTGCAGGATGCTTTCTATAGCCAGAATTAAAATACTAAATAGCAAGCAAGCAGTGATACCTAACAGTTGAGGAACTCTTGTATTGTAGTTTTGCCAATGCTGCACAATTCAGTACTTGTTTGACTTTGCCTATATTTATATTCGTATAAAACCTAAGCTTAAGCACTAAATCTAAATATTTCTCATAATAAATCGACCCTAAATATCGCTAATTTCTATTTCTCATTTTGCAATTTGACCTAATTTCTCTACTAACCCCAATAAGACCCCCAACTATACCCGACAAAGCCAATCACTAATACCTCTTATTAAAGGGTTTTGGGGGGTCTTGAATAGCATACGCAAAATCAGTTTTTCCAAATAATAGTTTCAAAGTACTCCTATAACCCTAATATTAACTTTTAAAGTGCTAAGTTACTATAAAATAATCATAATAACTGTTTATTATATAATTTTAGTTATAAACAAACAGAAGAAATAGCACTTATAGCTATAGAACAATCAAATGCCAAAATCTATGAATAATTGATTATAAAATTTTTAATCGTTAAGTTCGGCATATATTGGAAAAAATATTAAAGTCATCAATATATATATTTTTGAAAAATTTAAGAAATTTTCATAAATTTTATTGATTTTAATATATTCATCAATACTTTAACACCTGTACTGTAAAATAATTGCCACACTTAGCTTGACATAAATCTACAGAATACTTTAAATTAAATAAAATATTAACAATTCAATTTTTAAAAATTAATATTTTATCAAAAAACTTTTGCTGCATATATTTTAATGGCAAGTAGTCAATCAGCCAAAAATTCGAATACTCTTTTTAAAAAGCAAATAGTTTAAAACACTTAAAATGATGGGATGTTTGACCCTCAAGTTACACTGAGATAAGCCTAAGACTAAGTTTAAATATATCTTATGAAATATAAATTATTATAATTAAATTATCATCAAATTGTACTAATCCAAATAAATCCAATCTATTTTTAATAATTACCAATATTATTAAAGCGTCATCACTAGGTAGTAACAACCATCAGCAGATACTTATAATAATATTTAAGAAAACCCAAAATAACTACCAGGTCTCTTTCATTAACTTATTCATTTAAGACTTGCAGCTTCCTAGTAGCAGTATGATCTAATCTATGAATATCCTAGAAGTTTAGCAATATTAGTAAAAATAAACTTTACAGTAAAATCAGTAGATATTGTCTTAGAGGAATTCACCAAGTGACATTGCCTCAGGGATGGAAGTGATTAATGGGTTTAATTCACAAAGATCTTTGATATTGAAAAGTATAAACGATGAAGATAGTGGAGCCGCTGAAGACTCCAGTTTGGCTCGAAATTCTTATAACAAATCATAATATCTAAAAAATTCCCCTCTCTTTGATCCCCTAAACAGTAAATTTAAACGTTTAGTAAACATTAAATTGCTAGTAGGTCATAAGCTAAACCATACAACCCAATCCTCACCAATCAAGGCACTTCAAGAAGCAAGATAGCAGCACTCAGTAGTTGAGGCATTTGAATGTGGAGGTTTGTGATGAGGAAGACCAGTTGAGAATTAGAAAAGTGAAGAGAGACTTGAACAAAAATACCATGCTCAAAAGTCAAGTTAAGTGCCAAACTATCCCATAGGCAATAATTATTTAATATTAAGCGAGTATAATTAAAATGGGGAGACAGTTAAATTTAAATAAAAAAAGAGATCAAATAAAATTATGATCATCTCAATACACAAGAGTTAAGATGCAACAGTATCTAATTTGAATTAAGTTTGAATAGATCTTTATTTAACTTTAAAAGTATTAATCAACTAACTAAAAATTGAATTTTTATTTTTTTAAACTTTTCTGACTTTGTGTATTTTTTGTTCATCGATAAAGTAGATGCTGTAGCTGATCTTCAAGGTTTTTCATAATTTTCATAGATATCTTTAGGATATATTCCTCAAAAATTTTAAAGTGTGGAGAGTGAGGAGAGTGTGGAGGTCAACATCAACAAAAACAGTAGTACTAGCACTAATAATCTCAAAATCAAGCATTATTATGAGTCTGGGATTTTTCTAAAACATCTTGTTTTTCTAAAATTCATAGATGTAATACCAAATGTTGAGGATGATGTTGATGAAAACTAAGAAAAAATCAGTGATGTAAAATTTTGAAATTCTCTTGAATTTCAACCAGACTCATAATAATGCTTGATTTTGAGATTATTAGTGCTATTACTACTGTTTTTGTTGATGTTGGACTCCACACTCTCCACACTCTCCACACTTTAAAATTTTTGAGGAATATATCCTAAAGATATCTATGAAAATTATGAAAAACCTTGAAGATCAGCTACAGCATCTACTTTATCGATGAACAAAAAATACACAAAGTCAGAAAAGTTTAAAAAAATAAAAATTCAATTTTTAGTTAGTTGATTAATACTTTTAAAGTTAAATAAAGATCTATTCAAACTTAATTCAAATTAGATACTGTTGCATCTTAACTCTTGTGTATTGAGATGATCATAATTTTATTTGATCTCTTTTTTTATTTAAATTTAACTGTCTCCCCATTTTAATTATACTCGCTTAATATTGATTTTTATTTATATAAATTTTATGAAAATATATAAATATTAAAATAATAAAAAATAGGATAAGGAGTATAAAGCATCATTGAAAATTTTAGAAATTGATCAATAAATGAAAACGAATAATGATAAAATATATGAAAGTTTGATTGAATATAATACGGAATTCATTAAATAAGAAATTATTATCCGAAAATTAGAGACCTACATCCAAGTATTTTATTTATATTATTCTATTTAAAAATAAAAATACCAAATTCTTAAACTTATTCGGAATTAATTAATCTATTTTTATTAATATTTAAATCATTTCCAAATAATTATTAAAAATAATTTATCCAAGCTTTGGATAAATCAATAAATACTGACAAATTTTCATTTTACTCTCTATTATACCTATAATAGCATTCAAAACCCAAAACCCCTTAATGAGGTTTATAAGTGCTTTGATTTGTAGGGAATTTGTTAGGGGTTTGGGGTTATTAATTAGGTTTTAATGGAAAATTTATAGAAAATATATTTTATTTAATCACTCAAAATGCCCTTTTGGATCATGAGGAAAAAGTCTGAAATTTATTTTACTTAATCACAACACTATCTGCAATATTGATATGTCTGATCTTGAGTTTGGTTTAATTATTATTGACTCTGCCATTTATTTCATTGATTGAGATACTCTTGTTTTGTCAATAAAATTGCTTTATTCTTTGTTTAGCATCCTTTTCACTCCTTGTTGAGTAGTAATCGTTGCGAGGAATATCGCATTCTATTATTATTATTATTATTATTATTATTATTGCTGCCATTGCCAATAAATACCATTGAAATTGTCCATCCCTCAAGTCGCCATTGCCAATAAATACCATTGAAATTGTCCATCCCTCAAGTCTTCTCTTTCTGGATAATAGCCTGGAGTTCCCATTACTTTCCTAGTCTTTATACTTCCACCCTTAATGCTCTGTTGAAGTCAATTACTGCCACTCTTACAGGTGAAAAGTTCAACATTATATTCTCAGGCTTGAGATCCCTGTGATCAATGCCTAACTATTGAAGCTCTCCACTGTAGAGTTTAAGTTGCTATTAATGCAAGCTTTCTCTAATTTCTTTAATCAGATATGTAATTTCTGATGTTTATTACAAATTGTGGGAGTCTTAAAGATACATGTTCTTTGGCAAGGAGAACAGCATCTAGCTTTATTAAGTATTTGCATTCTTTAAACTTGGCCTGAGTGAGTACTTAATACTCATTAGTAAACTCCATTTAATATTTATCATCACTAAGGAGATAGTTGAAAGGATATACCTTGTAAGCATACTGATGATCCTTAATAACTTTCTTGTCATAGGAGTCCTCCAGAATTAGGTAGCTTTAGAGAGAAGTATCTAAATCAATCTATGCTAGTACTGGAATTTTCTTGTATTATATCTTAATCATGATTTTAGTGACCTCTGATGCTAAGAGGTTGCGTGCAATCCTCACATACTCTGATTCGGTTGCTTGTTAAAGCTCAGCAGCTTAAAGAGGTTCCCTTGCTTTTCTTTTGTTGAGCAACTTCAGTTGAGTGTCTTAATCTTCAACTTCTATCTCTTTCTTGTGGGCTTTTAAAAGATGCTTCTTTAAATCTCTTGTATGAGAGTACTGCTTATGGCACTCAAAGCAATCATACTTTCCATCAACTTTGTCATGCTTTAAGTATACAGTAGGCTTAGCTTCCTTATGGACCTTCATATGTCTGTACCAGCTTGATTTATGAGCAAAATCTCTCTCACATAGCTCACAAAAATAGACTTCAGCTTCTTCAGTTTGTAAAGGAATTTCATTTCTTAACTTTCTCCTCCTCTCTATCTCCAACTTACTTGTTTGCCATTTATTTTCAATTATTAATTTCTATTTTAATAACAGAGACCGCTCTGGTAGTTCCTTATGAGAGTTCCTATCAAAGCTATCACACTTTTTATTGACTCCAAAGATAACTTTCATTTAGTTTGATGGAAGTGCTGCTGTTAATCTTTAATGTCAGTGATCATATTTAAATTTGAATTTAAAATTATAAAACTGTCTCTTTAACTGAGAACTCATATGAGAACTAACTTTTCAATCCTACAATTTTCAAGAGAAATTTTTAGAGCTGTAGGGAAGAAAATCACTGCAAAGAAACAATTCATAAAAGTCAAGTAAGTTGCACTTTCCTTTAATTTATATTGTACTTTCTGTTTTTAATATTAATTTTTTTATTATTATTTAAATTTCAATTATTTTCATGGCCTGACAACCTTTTAAATAATTGTCAGCCATAATTTTTGATTAATGGTTTTAACTTGTACGATTATCAATGATTTGAAATTTATCCTTTAACTTCTAATATTTTTGTTTTTCTTTTTATTGAATTTCCTACTTTTAATTTCCTTTTTGTTAATGTTAATTCCTTTTGCTTTTAGTTAAAGTCCATATGGCTTTTATAGGGTGCCTTTTTGAATATCTTGAATGATATTGATGGACCCTTTATATTTAATAGGGATACTTAGAACAATGTTCTAAATCCTTTTCTATATCTCTTAATTACTTTTGGAACATAGCATTCATTTAAAATTGCCTCGCCTGACAATTATTTAAAAAGTTGTCAGGCCTGACAATTATTTTAAAGGTTGTCAGTCCAGATCAATATATTACAGACTTATAGACTTCTTAACTACAGCATCTTGACATATTTCTTAGAATTCACAATTCCTGATTGAAAATATTTTAAGTTTTAACAAAGTTCAACTAGCTTCAACAGAAGCCATTGGTAATTATAAGAATCTGAACAAGAAAGACTTTATTTAACTTGAATTTTATGAAATCCAGCTCTAAATATGGGTAATAAGGCACTCTACTTACTCTCAATGATAAGTTTATTACAGCACATACCGATATAGCAGGTGCATCTAATTAAGTACTTACTGCTTTAGGAGGTATTTTGTGATTTTATGATTAAAATTAGGGTACCCCTAAATAAGTAGTAGCTTAATTAAAGCTAATAATTAAGAACAAGTATTTTAGAAGCTGCTCCTAATTAAGTACGTACCAATTTAAATTAAAAAATATGGAACTATAATAGTATAAATTGATATCAATCTCTCAAATTTGAAACCAGTTCTCACAACCTTTTCCATATCCTTCTTAAAGGTTGACCTCCTTTAGGATGCCCATATTAAATTGTAAGTTTTGAATATGTAAATAATTGAAATAAATAAAGTTAAATTTTAATATTATTTCATTGATCTGTAAACAATCAATGAATGATGAAATGATAAGAGTGAAAACACAAGCATTTACTCAAAGATTTAGAAGCAAAGAGGATTTGCATCGTAACCTGGTGCAGCAAGGTAATTTACTCATAGTAACTAAACTCTATTTTGTAGTTGGTCTGTTTCTGGCAACAATGGATGGTACTAAAATTTCATTTCTAAGAGCGATACTCTGCGAAGATAAGAAAGCATTAAAAACTTAAGATGAAAAAGTTTGCAGAGATTCCAAACTTTCCAGAAATCTCAGAGACTTAACTATATGATGATGCTATGAGCGACCCAGAGGTTTCACAGTACCAGCCTACTAAGAAGTAGTTATCAAATAATATTCTTGAGAGAAACTATATCTTTGGCATACTTGCAACAATTAAAGGTGATTACTTGAAAGAAATTATTTAAGAATCTCAAAATAAAAGATACATCATCTCTTCTGAAGATAAGGATAAACAAGGGATCAAGATAAATGAGAGCTGGCTATCAGAGCTGCTGAAGCATTTTTATATTTTAAGTAAGGTATGTAGCTTAACTCTTTAGAAAAATCTGGTCCTGGCATCAATTGATGAATGAATAGAGCAAGCTTCACAGAGAGAGAAAGTTGCAGACAAAGTATTAAGTTAGCATGAGACTTTATTAAAATATTTAGCCGCAAAATTCAATAAATATAGATTCTGGAGCTGGCAGCAAGAGAAGAAACCTTGGAGGAGGAGGAAGCAGCAGGAAGAAGAAAAGAAAGAGAAGCCATCTCCCTCTAAAAAATTTAAATGTGACTTAAATATTCATTAACTTAACTTTAAAACTTATTATATACATTCACTCTCCCTTCTTTAGCACACTTTTGTGCCATTTAATTTTTTACTCTGTTCGCTGAACTTTTTATAAAATCTACTGTATCGATAAGTAGGTCATACGTTGGGTGGTATAGCAACAGATTCTTATAATGATCTTTTTGTATACCCAAGAATAATTCAATTCTATTAAACTAAGGACAGTAAGGTACATTGAACACTCGCGTTGTTCGAAGTAGTTCATAACTCTTCCTTGTTACTTTAGTCTTATAAACAGAAAGATTATCAACAAACAGTATAATCTCTAATTGAGGGTACTTCTCTCTCAGCTGCTCTAAGAACTTTATATACTGCTCTGTCTTAATAGAGCGAGGATGAATAACATATGTTACTAAACCAGCATCCTCGTTAATACTTCCTAGAATTGCCATTGTTTATACCTTGACTTTCTAGTCATAAACATCTATATTACTTTGTCTCTTATTAAGACTTCTAGATCAAAGTGTTGAAGGTAAATACATTCTCTTCAGCATAAATAAACTTGATATTTTTCTCTCCAGCTCTCTGCATTTAATTATAAATATATTTTGAGTTTCTTTAATGGCAGAGTTAAATCGATTAGTCTTTTGATACGATTTACACCATTGTAAGAGATACCATTTCGTTTAGATCTTTATCTCAGGGAACTGGCGGTGAAACATAGTAGCTCGTTTGTCGAGAGAGAAGTGAGCCCAATACTTCAAAGTATTTTCATTAATAAGATAGTAAATTTCCATTAAGGCTTAGAATTCAGCTATTATTGCTTTAGTTATACTGCTATAAGACAGTTGTACCAAAAACAGTTGATAGACTTCGCTTTAAGATCAGCGCAATTGACTTATAATTGAGTACAGATTAGACTTATTCACTGTATATATCACATCCATAATGCATTTTAAACATTAAATTCTATATACTCTTCATCATAAAGACCCCAAAAGCTTGTAATTTTTCTCTCGCTTTAATTAATAATCCCAACCCATAAAAATTCCCTACAAATCAAAGCACTTATAAAACTCATTAAGGGGTTTTGGGATATTGATTATGGCCTAAAAACTGCTCACTAAGATTTTAAAAAGTTCAATGGCACTTTAAAATAAAAATTACTGTTGAAAATATAGGAATACGCTTTGCCGAAACAACAGTTACAACTTTTATAGTTGTAGTAACAATAAACTACAATCGATAAAACTGAGAGTAATCTTTCATATATTTTAATTAATATAAGCATTCTTTGAGATGAATCACATTAATTTATGCTAAATAATTGTAAATAAATAATATATTAATTAAGTAATTGTAGTAATAAAAACTTAGAATTAAAATATAATGTGCATAACTATTTGAAGATTTGAATGATTTTAAGAGAAACGAGTAGAAATATAGTTTTCATAATTAAACAGTAACCGCCTAGTTTGATGAGAGAGGTGATTAAATTGAAAGATTGGATATTTACTTGGACAATCAGAGTATGAAGTAAAATAAAATGATTTTAATTGTTTTAAATAATTATTTTCCCACAGTATTATCGATCAAAATTAAACTTTCTTCAAATTTTGATATTTATAACATAAAAATAAGCTCGCTTGATATTCAATAAATATATATTTTAATTGAAAGCATAAAATTAAAATTATACTTAGAACTGTTTTAGTATAGCATAAAGAAAATAACTTTAGTTTGGAAATACAGCATCAAGTAATCTGTAAATTTCCACATAAACTCTAAAATTGCATAAATTCCGAAAACAGTCAAGATCTCTTTGATTTACTTTTATTTTGATTGAAAATTAATAGGCAAAAATATAAATCTTCAATTTATTTTTATGTATAATCGAATATTATTAGAATTTTACTCTATAAAATTGATAAAATTAGATTATTAACAGGGGAGTGCCAATGAAAACATACGATAAAACCAAATAGCGAAGGAGATGCAAGAGAAGCTCAATTTATGCAAGTAACGCGAAAAGTAGCTTAAGTTTTCCTTCTTCAATTTAATGGAATTGGGATTAATTATAATTATTAAATTTATTATTATTTGTTATTTAAAAAATATAGAACTCACCCCCAATATTCTTTGTCTATTAATTATATATTTTTTCAATAATTCATATATAATAAAATAAGATTCCCCATCTCAGAAGTGTTTGTAAGTAAATTTAAGAAAATTTACACAACAAGATTTTCAAAACGCTTTGATATTGAATATCTGCAGATGTACACTGTTATTAGATAAGTAAGAAAACAAGCCAGAAATTATGCTAAATTTAGTATAAATTCGTGTATTATTTTGAGATTCATTACAAATCATTTAAATAGCAAATGCCCCAAATAATTATAACTTAATTATATTTCAAATACTATTGATTAATTGCCTTAATATTACATTTATCTTTTTTCTAGAAATATTTTATTGGCTATCTTTTTTATTTGTATTTAATTTAAATTGGAGACATTGAATGGATTTGGAACTTAAAGTGATTAAGTCCTTGCAATATCTCGATTAAATGAGCATGTTTTCACTTTCGTTGACAGATCTAAAATCATGCAAGAAACCGTTATAATGACAGTTAAAGAATAAATCCAGAGTAATCACTTTTATAATGTTTTATTTTATAATTAAAGTTCTTTACTATATTTAAAAATGGAGAACTGAAATCAAATGCTAAAAAACGACAGTTGCATCAATCATAGAGTATGAATTTTAATTCCCAAAATCATTTAGTTTGATTTATAAGTGCTTTGATTTGTAGGGTATAGTTGGGGTCTTATTGGGGTTAGAAGAGAATACGCAGGTTTTATGTGAATTTAATGAATATTTAATGATTATAAGTGCGCTTAATTCAAACAAATTTTATCTGCTTATCTTTGTGGTACCTCTTGAATCTAGCAGTCTATAGTTATTCTAGTATATCATTTAATAATTATCTTGGATATGCTGGAGCTTTTACGATGACCATCTCAACTATATTCTTAATTTTATTGCAGATTTCATCTTGTTTAATATGTTTAAAAGTCAGACTTATTGATTATTTTTCAAGATTTGTACCAAAGTAAGCCATACTTTCCATATCACTCTCTAATATAATAGCTCCGATTGCCCATACATCCCACTAAACAGAGGCATTTGTCCATTTCTCTCTTATTGGGAAGTATCCTGGAGTGCCTAAAACCTTTGCTAAAGTCACTATCTCTTGTCTTATTGCTCTGTTGAAATCTATGACTACTACTTCTAAAGGGCAGAGATTTAGCATTACATTTTCTGGCTTCAAACCTCTATGAACATACCCTAGATCATGGAGCTCTTTCACGCCCTTAGTCATTTCTTTGAGTATCTCATTCAAATCATCAGGATATCTATTATGGTAGTGATACTCTCTTAGAGTCATTTCAAACTTCTTGAGTCTCAAAGCAATAAAACCATGACCAAGTATAACTCCGTCGAGCTTAGCTAAGTTCTTGTATTATCTTTTCTAAGCCTCTCTCAGCACTATGTATTCATTATCAAGCTCAATATAATATTGCTCGTTCTTAATGAAATACTTGAATGGATATACCTTGTAAGCGAAGTCATCAACAACTATAAGTTTTACCTTGTTAGGTACGTCAATATTGTAGAAATACATTTGAATTTGGAAAATTAATTATAATTAAAATAAATATAAATCAAAATCGTGGCAGTTAAAGTTGGCCAATTTAAACGATCTTGGGCTCATTCGATAGAGAATTAAAATTAGCTGGACTTTACTATTGGTGGTACTATTTTATCGCATCCCTGGAGCGAGATAACTTCACTTTAATTAAACACCTTTAAATTCGATAAATTATTTCCTCAAATTAAAATAAAGTTATCTCACTCGAGGGATGCGATAAAATAGTACCGCCAATAGTAAAGTCCAGCTAATTTTAAATTCTCTATCGAATGAGCCCAAGATTGTTTAAATTGGCCAACTTTAACTGCCACGATTTTGATTTATATTTATTTTTATTATAATTAATTTTCCAAATTCTAATGTATTTCTACAATATTCAAATAGTTCACAATACAGCTGCTTATGTCGACTGCATTTAATGCAGGTATATACATTGCTCCTCTCTTATAAGAATGCTATTTACATATCATTTGCTGGTTGGTTCATTGACTACAACTGCTTCTATCTCTTAAGTCTCTCCTACTGTTCTTTTTGTGACTCAAGAGAGTTATTTTTTTCTTTTAGCAGGTACAAGCTTTTAAGTTTCCTCATCTTTAATCAGGAATTCGCTTAAATGATGTTTTGCATATGCCTCTTTACTTTGGCTGAGTGAGTATAAGACTCATGCATGTTGTGCATTAATATCTGCTATCTACTTTATCATGCTTGAAGTAGATCTTAACTCTCCAGAGTGTACCTCTTTGATATGCCTCTTCAAGCTAGACTCAGTTGAGAAGAAATTTTATCAGTCTTCACATTAAAATGTTTTAATTTTTTGTATTTGATGCTGTTCCTTATCTTCTTCAGCCAATTCAACTTATGTTTAAACTCCCATCTCTGCGGTCTACTTCTTGTTTTAAACTTAAATTTTAAAGACCTCAACTTCAAACTCTAGAGCTCTTAGCTAAACCTCCTTTTCAATATAAATTAATTCTACTTTCTTGGATGATCCAGGGTTGAGTAATCATTAACCTGTTCCAATAGAAACTGCCTAACTATTTAAGTTAGCCGCCATGTTTAAATTCAAATTTAAATTCTATTATAAAGCTCTAATAACCTCTCTAGTTATAGTGACTCTGTACAGGAGTTGTCAATGCAACACTAATGGTTGATATTGAAGTGTTAGAGCTCAAATTTATACTTAGTTTATAACTATAATTTTTCTAATTTCATGCTAAATATTTTTAATTTTGTTACAAACTCAGATAATATTCAGGTTGGTACTTGTACCAATAAAGTTTTGAACCATTTTGGAACTTTTCCATTAAAACTTCTTAGTTTAAAAGTAGGTACTAATTAAGTTTTGGGACTATTAAATTGGTACCAATTAAATTTAAACGAATTTAGTACTAAAGTCAATATAGCCATTTAAGAGAAGGAAATTATTAATAATCAAGATTTAAATACGATTTTTAATCGTTCTTGCTCTACTTTTAGGTATTTAAGTCTCCATATTCAACTTTTCCATCATCAAGTCAACTTTAATGATTCTTGTTAAAAAAGTCAAAAACATTCGCGTTTGGTTCTCTACATTTTCAGCATCAGTAAGCAACACTTTAAAGTTGAGGTTGTTGAAACCTCAGGCTCAGCTATGTTTTTTCATGCTACATCGAAGATACTGTAGAAGCTGAATACTCCATTTTATTCACTGGAAATTTAATAAATTAGAGATGTTTGATAAATTAAATTAAACAAATTAAAACTTTTTAAGTTTTAATGATTGATGATTAAATTTTTCACTAATAGGTTTAGTTTATAGAGAATTTTTAATAGGGATGTCTTAATTAATTTTAAACTGATATTTATTAATTAAGACCGAGTTTAATTTAATTTATCAAACATCTCTGATTTATTAAATTTCCAGTGAATAAAATGGAGTATTCAGCTTCTACAGTATCTTCGATGTAGCATGAAAAAACATAGCTGAGCCTGAGGTTTCAACAACCTCAACTTTAAAGTGTTGCTTACTGATGCTGAAAATGTAGAGAACCAAACGCGAATGTTTTTGACTTTTTTAACAAGAATCATTAAAGTTGACTTGATGATGGAAAAGTTGAATATGGAGACTTAAATACCTAAAAGTAGAGCAAGAACGATTAAAAATCATATTTAAATCTTGATTATTAATAATTTCCTCATCTTACATGGCTATATTGACTTTAATTTAATGGAACTAAATTGATAAAAATGGAGCTCCATCTCTGAAGTTTGTTACAGCTTCTGCCAGCTTTCTCCACGTATCCTTACCAGGTTGACATGCTATATGATGCCCATATTTAATACTAAGATTTTAAACAATAGGATCCAAAACTCTATATATTATAATTTGAAATTCAATAATAAGAGAAGGAACAAGGATGGAATCTATAAGTACTACAATGAAGAGGGTTGATGCTTAAGAAATTATCTCTAGATTTAGAAGCAAGGAAGATCTATATCGATACCTCACTCAGCATGGTAAGCATGTGACATATACTTAATCACATACTATAGTGGGTTTATTCCTTCCAACGATGGAAGGTACCAAAATTTCATTCTTAAAAGCTATACTCTGTGATGAGAAGAAAGCCTTCAAAAACAATGAAATAGTTGATAGAAATACCAAACTACCCAGAGATTTCAGTCACTAATCTCTAAGACGATGCGATGAAAGAAGAAGAATTGGTAGTACACCATCCTACAAAGAACAACTCTCTAACAAGCTTCCAGAAAGAAGCATCTTCTTTTATGATATTGGTACTTTTAGTGAGAGTTATCTAAGAGAGATCATTGAATAAGTTCATAAGAAACGCTACTCTATATCTCCTGAATATTAAAAGAAGCAAGGCATACTAATAAACGAGATCTGGCTCGCAGAACTTAAGAAGCATCCATTCCTCTCTAAAAAGCTTTGATTCATAGCTTTTTAGGGAAACCCGGAACTGGTATATTCCTAATGAAAAAACATGCAAAGGTTCACAGAGAGAGAAAGTCACAGATTATTCATGAAGTGAGAAAGAGATTTTATAAAGATTTTTAAAAGCCAGATGAAATTAACGTAGATGCAATAGCTGGCACTAAAAGAAGTAATATGGGCCTAAACAAGCCATAAGAAGAGGAGAATTAAGAGAAGCAAATCCCTATCTGGGTTAATCTAATATGTGAACTTCTTCATTCATTTAAATCTAAAACTTATTTATAAACATTCGTTCTTCCCTCTCTCGCACAAATTTTTGTTTTATATACAATCACTCTCTTACAGCTGCTTTAAATCAAGTCTACTGTATCGATGGGCAAGTCATGCATAAGATAATACAGCAGCAGCTTCTTTTAGTGACTCTTAATTTAACTCCAATAGAATTCGATTCCATTAAACTGTGGGCTATAGGGAACGTTATATACAGGAGTTATGTTTTACTCTTCATAAGCTTTCTTAGACTCCTTAGTCTTATGAACTGAAAGGTTATCAACAAACAAGATGATCTCTTGATTGCTATACTTCTCTCTGAGCTTATGTAGGAACTCTATATACTACTCTCGGTTTTATTGAGCGAGGGTGAATCACATAACTTTCTAAGCTTGAATCTTCACTTATACCAGCTAAAATTGCATGGGTGAATACCTTTACTTTCTAGTCATAAACTTCTATGTTATCATGCTTTTTGTACCATGACTTATTAATAAAAGTGTTGAACGTAAACACAGCTTCATCTGCATGTATAAACTTGACCTTATTATCAATAGCTCTCTGCATTTAATCATATATATATATATATATATATATATATATAATTTAAATTATTACTAAAAAATGGCACTGTAAAATCAATCACTCTCTTAACTCTGTTGATACTCTTGAAAGTAATACCATTTCGTCTATAAATATTGGCTGTAGTTTATGAAGAGATACGCATGTCTGGGAGTTTCTGATGAAAAAATTACAGCCCGTTATTCTATTGGAAAGTGTGCCCAATACTTCAAAGTCCTAGAGTCGCAGAGGTAATTAATATGAGCTTGAGAGACTTTTATTTTCTTGCAGGATGCTTTCAAGAGCCAGAATAAAAATGCTAAACAGCTAGCAAGCAGTGATACCTAACAGTTGAGGCACTCTTGTGTAGTAGCTTTGCTATAGCTGCATAACTCAGGACTGGTTTGACTAAGTCTTTATTAATACTCGTACCATACCTAAACTGCAACAGTAAATCTAAATATTTTTCATCATAAATAGACCCTAAATTTCGCTAATTTGTATTTCTAATTTTGCAATTTGACCTAATTTCTCTACTAACTCCAATAAGACACCAACTATACACTACAAATCAAAGCACTTATAAACCTCACTAAGGGGTTTTGAGGTTTTGAATGTAGTCAGGAAAAGCTTGTGAGTGACAGGCAACGGCATTACTGAAAGTAAACCCTAATACTCCATTGTGATAAAATTCATAAATATAAAGTAAATAATTATTACTTTTATTACTACTACTAAAGATGGAGCTTGGAGCAACTACATTAGTGGGCACTGATAGAGTTGAAGGCGAGGGACATGGCCCCCAGGATCAAGCTAGCTGCTAGCTCCGAAGAGCCTAGTTTTCAATTCTTAGGTGGTGACTGTAAGAAAGAAGAGAAGCTGATGAGGTTATGTGCATTGATAACGAAGCTCTTTATGATATCTACTTCAGAATTCTAAAATTCTCATCCCAACCTATGTTGATCTTAACCACTTGATCTCAGCTGGTACTTAAACTTTACCTTCTGCTTAAGATTCCCAGGTCAATTGAACTCTGATCTCAGAAAAAAATAAAAACGGGAATTTATAGCTACCACCGCACTACTGGAGGCAGGGGAGATGCACCCCAGGATAAATCCCGAATGGCAGTTAGGGACCTAAAAGGCTGGCCACCGGTAGTCCAGTGAGGCCCGTAGACATTAAATATATTAAACCTAATCAACTAATCAAAATTTAAACTAACATATTTAATAGTAGTAGTAATAAAAGTAATAATGATTATATATTAAGTACTAGATTATTAAAGTTAATCTCTAGTATTTATTTTACCTTTCAGTTAATATCTAATCTATAAAGTAAATAAAGCATTTTAATTAAATTTTGTTAAAGTTAATAAATAATCAAACTTTTATCCCAACATATTAATCATTCAGTTAATTAATATTAATGGGGTTTATAGATTTCAATTTGATGCCTTGTTTAGCTCAAAGCAATCTCTCTGATAGCTATATCGTGCATCTAACTGTCAAAAATGCACAAATAAATATTTAATCAACCCAAATAAATCCTATTTTTTATGATAGTTATTTTAATGACATTTTATTTGTATCATTAGAGTGTTCCATTTAAATTTTAATCGCCTAAAAAAAAGATTAAGTTCTTATATTTTAACTTACCAAATTATTATATTTTTGATAATTTAAATGTAAAATAAATTCCTGTTAACTATTTTATATCAGAACTGTTTCAGAATTTCGATCTCTAGCTCTAACTATCGTATTTGCAAATATTGGTACTTAAGTTTTTTCTAATCACATTCTTATAATTTTTGGGGTTTAAATTCTTAGTAGAAATTATTGATGAAGTTGGATTTAAATGACATAAATTTAATTTCTAAGATTAATGAGACTTAAAAGAAACTTATGTTAAAAATTCATATTATTTAGACTACATACCCATATTTTGATAGTAATAAATCATTTTTCAATTAAAAGTTAATATTTAAATCTAATATTGCTAAAATAGATTATTTGGATTGGGAAATTTAAATAAATAAATAATAAGTTTAAATTAAAATTAATATAACTGCAATTAGATAGGTATGCTTATAGATCAAATTTGGCTTAGGGTACTTACCGTTATGTTTCAAAGGTTTTACTGTGTATCTCTAATGTTTCTGTAAAATGCCGAATAAAAAATTGAGTTGACCGTAGTTGTCTGTTCTAATTTTCACAGTATAGGGTAAAACACACGGAGTTGTCTAGTTGACCGTGATATTTGGCCAACTTCTGGATTTATCTATTATATATTATATATTTAATTAATTTTATTATCTAATTTAAAACTTTAAAAAATAAATAATTAATTAGCATAGTTGACTAGTTGACTAGTTGTCCGGTTGTCTATGGGTTTTTTTGGACAACTAGATTTAATGGAAGATATATTTATAATTAATGTGCAGAGGTATTTAAATATAAATCGTGTACTTAACAATGGAATTTGTGTGATATTATAAATGCAATTCTGCTATCACTGAAGCTCATAGACTAGTTCTACATTTTCTTAGATTACGGTGCTCACTTCACTGCTCACATCTTTGTTCTGCGACTGGCAATCTGTGCTTTATTCATCAAGCCGTGCTATAAAGTTTTTGCGAGGTCCACTATTCTGAAAGGTAACTTATTGTCAGATCTTTTCTAGACGCCTCTTAAATCAACTAAACAGCACCTGGCTTTGAAAGCTTCGCGGTCGATCTCTTCTCGTTTATCGAATTGAATTGCAAGGAATTCGTCGTGAATACTATTACACTGCCTGCGTATTCAAGAGAGACATCTCCGTATTTGACTTCTGTTGAGTAGCCTCCTCTCTTTAACAATCTTTTCATCTTAGCTACTTTATCTTAAGTGATTCAAAACCCCAAAACCCCTTAATGAGGTTTATTAGTGCTTTGATTTGTAGGGAATTTGTTAGGGGTTGGGGTTATTAATAGGTTTTAATGTGAAATTTATAGTAAATGTATTTAATTTAATCACTCAAAATGCACTTTTGGATCATGTGGGAGAGGTCTGAAGTTTATCTTACTTAACCACAACTCTTTCTGCTCTATTGATATGTCTGATCTTGAGTTTGGTTTTGTTATTATTGATTCTGCCATATGTTTTATTGATTGAGATACTTTGGTTTTGTCTATAAACTACTTGATTCTTTACTTAGCATCTTTCTCGAACCTTGTAGAGTAGTAATCGTTGCGAGGCATATCGCACTCTATTATTATTGCTACTAAACCCCACACATCCCACTAAAAGTCACCATCTCTCCAGTCTTCTCTTTCAGGATAATAGCCTTGAGTTCCCATTACAGTTCCAAGCTTGAGACTTCCACTCTTTAGGCTCTGTTGAAATCGATTATTGCCACTCTTACTGGAGAAAAGTTTATCATAATATTTTCTGGCTTTAAATCTCTGTGAACAAACCCTAACTTGTGAAACTATTTAATGCCTTGTATGGTCTGAGTTGCTATTTATCCAAGTTACTTATGATTCCTATGATCTGTTATGAAATCTCTTAGAGTCATTTCATAGAGTGGGAGTCTGAAAGCAACATGATCCTTGGCAAGGAGAACAGCATCTAGCATGATTAAGTAACACAATCTTTAAACTTTGCTTGAGTGAATACTTGATACTCATTTGTAAACTCCATCTAATATTTATCATCACTTAAGAGATAGTGAAGGGATACACCTTGTAAGCATATTGATGATCATTGATAACTTTCTTATCAAAGAAGTCCTCTAGAATAAGATAACTTTAAAGAGAAGTATCTAAATCTAACTACGCAAGAAATGGTATTTTCTTGTATTGAATTTTGATCATGATTTTTGTGATTTCAGAGGTTAGTTGGTTACGAGCCTTCTTTACGTACTCTAACTCACTAGATTATTCAGGCACTACCGCTTTAGAATATTCCCTCGATTTTCTTTTGTTGAGAAGCTTCAACTCAACTTCATGCTTTTAAATTTCTATGTCTTTTTTGTGAGCTTTTAAAAGAAGTTTCTTCAAGTCTCTTGTATGAGAGTACTACTTATGGCACTCAAAGCAATCATACTTCCCATCGATTTTGTCATGCTATAAATATACAGTAGACTTGGCTTCTCTATGCTCCTTCATATGTCTATACCAGCTTGATTTATGAGCGAAATCTCTCTCACACAGCTCACAAAAGTATACTTCTATTTCTTCAGTTTGTATAGGAATATCATTAATACCTTTCTCCTCCTCTCTGTCTCCCTCACATTTATTGCCATTTATATTCTATTATTAATTTCTATTTTAATAACATAGACCTCTAGTGATAGCTCTGGTAGTTCTTTAAGAGAGTTCATCTCACAGCTATCACACTTTTTATTGCTGCCAAAGGTTAGTCTCATTTAGTTTGATTGGAAGTGCTGTTGTTTTTCTTAAAATGTTAGCGCTCATATTTAAATTCGAATTTAAAATTATAAAACTGCCTCTATAACTGAGAGCTTATATGATAGCTTTGCAAGCCTACAAGTTTCAAGGGAAGTTCTTAGAGTATTAGAGAAGAAAAATAAGTGTTAAGAGACAATCCAGCTCTAAATATGGAGGAGGAAGTAACAATTTTTACTATCAATAATAAGTTGATTACAGCACGTACCGATTTAGGAGGTGCACCTAATTAAGTACGTACTGCTTTAGGAGGTATTTTATGATTTTATGATTAAAATTAGGGTGCTCCTAATTAAGTACTTGCATTAATTAATGCTCCTAATTAAGTACTAGCATTTTAGGAGCTGCTCCTAATTAAGTACGTACCAATTTAAATTTAAAAATATGGAGCTATAACAATAGAAATTGATATCAATCTCTCAAGTTTGAAACCAGTTCTCAAAACCTTCTCCATATCCTTCTTGGAGGTAGACCTCCTATAGGATGCCCATATTTAATAGTAAGTTTTACAGAGGTAAGTAATTGAAATCAATAAACTTAAATTTGAATATCATTTCTTAAATCTGTAAACAAGATGGAGTCAATGAATGATGCAATGAAAAGAGTGCAAGCACAAGAATTAATTCAAAGATTGAGAAGCAAGGAGGTTTTGCATCGCTACCTGGTGCAGCAAGGTAATGAACTAAAAGTGGCTAATCTTGATTATGTAGTTGGTTTGTTCTTGCCAACGATGGAAGGTACTAAAATTTCATTTCTAAGAGCCATACTCTGCGAAGAGAAGAAAGCATTGAAAACTTAAGATGTAAAGTTTGCAGAGATCCCAAACTATCCAGAAATCTCAGTGACTAACTTATCTGATGTTGCTATGAATGACCCAGGTTTCGCTGTACCTGCGTACTAAGAAGCAGTTGTCAAATAAGCTACCTGAAAGAAACTATTTCTTTGGCATACTTGCAACAATTAAAGGTGATTACTTGAAAGAAATTATTCAAGAATCTCATAAGAAAAGGTACAGCATCTCTTCAGAGATAAAGACAAACAAGGGATCAAGATAAGTGAGAGCTGGCTATCAGAGCTGCAGAAGAACCCTTATATTTCAAGTAAGATTTTTAGCTTAACTCTTTAGAAAAATCTGGTACTGGCATCTTTTTGATGAAGGAATAGAGCAAGCTTCACAGAGAGAGAAAGTCGCAGACGAAGCATGAAGTTAGCAAGAGACTTTATTCAAATATTATGCCGCCAGAGTCAATGAACCTAGATGCTGGAGCTGGCAGCAAGAGAAGAAACCTTGGAGGAGGGAAGCAAGAAGTAGAAGAAAAGAAAGAGAAGCCAGCTCTCACCAAAGAGTTTTAAATGTGACTTAAATATTCATTAACTTAACTCTAAAACTTATTTATATACATTCACTCTCCCTTCTTTAGCACACTTTTATGCCAACTAATTATCAACTCTCTTAGCTGAACTTTTTATAAAATCGACTGTATCAATAGGTAGGTCATGCATCAGGTGGTATAGCAGCAGTTTCTTATAATGACCTTTTAGTATACCCCAGTAGAATTCAATTCCATTAAACTATGGACTGTAAGGCACATTGAACACTGGCGTTATTCTAAGTTGTTCATAACACTTCCTTGTATCTTTTGTCTTATGAACTGAAAGATTATCAACAAACAGTATAATCTCTTATTCAGGGTACTTCTCTCTCAGCTGCTCTAAGAACTTAATATACTGCTCTGTCTTAATAGAGCGAGGATGAATAACATAAGTTTCTAACCAGCATCCTCGCTAATACCTCCAAGAATTGCCATTGTTTATACCTTGACTTTCTAGTCACATACTTCTATATTACTATGCCTCATATACCAAGACTTCTAGATGAAAGTGTTGAAGGTAAACACAGCCTCGTCAGCATGAATAAACTTAATAATATTCTATTAGGCTCTCTGCATTTAATTATAAATATAATTTAAGTCGTTATTGTAAAATGGCAGAGTGAAATCAATTAATCTCTTGATACGATTTACACCTTTGTAAGAGATACAGTTTCGTTTATAAATGTTTGCAACAGATTATGCAGAGATCTTCAACTCAGGGAACTGGCGGTGAAACATAATAGCTCGTTAGTCGAGAGAGAAGTGAGCCCAATACTTCCAAGTTTTTTCATTAATAAGATAGTCAATATGCTTCTATAGAAACTTTGACTTCCTCTTAGGCTAAGAATTCAGCTATTATTGCTTTAATTACACAGCTTTCAAGCAGTGAGAGCGAACAGTTGATGGACTACGCTTTAAGAGCAGTGCAATAGACTTATAGTTCAGTACTGGTTTGACTTATTCACTATACATATCACATCCATAACGCAGTTTAAACACTAAATCTATATACTCTTCATCATAAATAGACCCCAAAAGCTTGCTATTTTAGTCTCGCATTTAATTAATAACCCCAACCCCTAACAAATTCCCTACAAATCAAAGCACTTATAAACCTCATTAAGGGGTTTTGGGGTTTTGATTATCATTCATTTCATCCATTAATATTATCTGAGGCTGGAATTTTACTGGAATTACTTGGAGTTTACAATGAGACTGGCTTTCCTAAAGCACATCGCACACGAATATTTACTACAACATCTTTACTATGCTTGTCTTTCCTGTATCTGCCTTTCCATATAACCATACGCATCATTTCTTTCAGTTCAATCTCTTTAAAATGACTTGAAAAAGCGCATCTACAGCCTCAGCATATCCCCATTCCTAAAACTGGTCAAATTTTATTGTATCTCTCATATCCTTCTAGTCAATGCTTCTAATAGCATATGTTTAAAGAGATTCCAGTATTGGTATATATTTTCTCTCTAGCAAGCCTGATCCCATAACATCTTCATTATTCCTCTTAACCGGTGTTCAACCTCTTGAATTAGTACTAAATCACAAGGACTTTGCCAATGCTTCATAATTTAGTCGTTTAAGTGACGTATCTCACCATTTTGCAATAACTCTGTGAACTCTACCATCATTTGCTACTTAGTTTTTGATTGAGATTAGTTAGACGAGACTCTTGAACTTTAAGCTTGAGAAATAGTTTGATTCATGATAAAACTATCTTAGTCTCTTGCTATGAGTATGATTTTAGGGTTAAATTTGAGTAGTTCCTAAATATTCTTACAATAAGACTTTGTGATCTTAATGTTTAAGCGGTTGAGGATCTTAGCACCAGCACACTTGGATTGCTTAAAGTATGTTTTATGGAGACCAAGAGAGGTTTGAAGGCAAGTAATTTAAATGTAATGCTTTTTATTCTAAACATCTGAGTATATGTTGACAGCTTCGATATTTTGTTTCTGTCTTTTATGCTTTGTAAAACAGTGATTGAACTTTCAGAGATGTATGGGTAGAAGGACGAGTAGAAAAAGTGAAATCTATAATTTATTAGTTAATTAGAAAAATGTAAGTAAGTATAGAGAGATAAAATACGTTCTTAAGATAGCACTTCTCCATTTATTCCAATATTTAATTATGCACATTAATTATAAAAATATCTTCTATTAAATCTAGTTGTCCAAAAAAACCCATAGACAACCGGACAACTAGTCAACTTGTCAACTATGCTAATTAATTATTTATTTTTTAAAGTTTTAAATAATATAATAAAATTAATTAAATATATAATAGATAAATCCAGAAGTTGGCCAAATATCACGGTCAACTAGACAACTCCGTGTGTTTTACCGTATACTGTGAAGATTAGAACAGACAACTACGGTCAACTCAAATTTTTATTCGACATTTTACAGAAACATTAGAGATACACTGTAAAACCTTTGAAACATAACGGTAAGTACCCTAAGCCAAATTTGATCTATAAGCATACCTATCTAATTGCAGTTATATTAATTTTAATTTAAACTTATTATTTATTTATTTAAATTTCCCAATCCAAATAATCTATTTTAGCAATATTGGAATTATTCTAGCATCTCTTATATTTTAATTATTAATTTTTTTAATTTATAGTAAGTTATAAAAATAAAATTAATTATAGTTAAAATATATTGGGGAGGATGTTTCCTGCACTCGAGGAAGTTCCCTATACTTTATTTTTATTTATATAAAATACAATAAATTTACTTAAATTCAAAATATTTATATTTAAGGACTTATTAAAATTTATGAGTAGTTCCTGGAGTTTAGTTAGCATAAAATAAAACTGAGAACACTTGGACACCTCAAATACTTAAGAATTATATATAGTGGATCTAGACCAGCCTAAAAATTTAAAAGTTCTTAGATTTATGGTATTTAAAAGAAAAAATATTGTGGTTAGAGGATGCTTAGAATTAATGCTAAAAGAGATATTGACTAATTGATTTATAAATAAATTATAAATTTAATAATGAAATACTTCCAGAAAGTTGGTTGATAGTTGTTGAAAACATTAATTTAATAAAAAATTAAAAATAAAAAAAGTGCAGGAAACTTTTCTAAAATTTTTTTTTATCACAAACCAGTGCAGGAAACTTCCCCCCCAAAATTTAATTATTCTACTCTTATAATTATTTTATAAATAGAATAATATACTATACATGGTTGATTATTTTATAATAAACTTGAATAAATTTAAAAGAATGAATATTTTATAAAGTAAAAATAAAATTAAATAAGTGGAAGAACCACTTTTAATGTGTTGTAATAATATATATTAACTATTGATTTTATTCTTATAAATTTTATTTACTGTGAAAATGTTCAATTTTGATCCTTTAAGATCACTGACTGACACCTCAGTCTGCTGTTGTAAATCTTTTTTACCTTTTAGGGTAGTCTTGTACACATAAATAAACCTCTGGGAGCTTATTTAACTGGGTGTGATACCATATTTTATTCCAAATTTCTAGAAGGAATTATAGCTCATCTTTTGTGATACAGGTTAAATCCCATTTACAAACCAATTAGAATAGATTCTTCAGGGATTTATCAAAAAATTGCAATCAGATTTTTGACATCTGTCTGCTCTATAAATTTATAGAATTCTTCCTTTCTCTTTTCTTATAAATCTCTTGTTTTTTTACCCCTACTGCATGTTTAACAAGTTGCTTGTTTTTCTTCTCCAACTCTTCTTTTAATTTTTTCAAGTTTCCAGCTAGTTTCTCTGTTCCCTGGCTTTACTTTCCTCATCTATTCCAATACACAATTAAATCTATGAAATTTTTAAAAACTTAAATTAATTAAATTCTTAGACGCTTCTTCTTCAATAAATCTCCATCATACTTGCAATAGACGGCATAAGATTTATTCCTCCTCATTAAGCCTATTTTTCTTTTTGGTTATAACTTCTCTAAAAAGAATAGATCTGTAGGCATCTCTGTTGATTCCTGAAGGAATAAGCTTACGCTAGAGCTGTGGATACTTCACAACAGCTTTCTTGAGCAACATCTGCCTTTTAGCTTGACTGTCTATTAAATTGGTTTCATTATCGATAAAATACAAAACAAAAGGAAATTTTAAATTCTGGGGAGGGGAAGTTTCCTGCCCCAAAGTTTTATATGCACCCAAGGGGGGAAGTTTCCTGCCTCCAAAAAGGTAGTTTCCTGCCCCCTTCGGAAGTTTTTGCCCCTTACATAAAAATATGAAATTTTTATATTTTTCAAAGAATCTTTATCATCAATTATGATATAGTTATTTTTTATTTAGCTTAAAATATCATTTCTACCTTGATAATTAATTTACATTTTAATGAAAATCACATCAATTAACTAATAAAAAAAAATATTTTAGCCTTATATATAATATATAATTTTATAAATAATAATTATGTACCTTGAAAATTATATACTAACAAAAGTTGTTTAGTACATGGTTAAGGTAATTGAAATTGAAATTTATTTATTTCTAATATTTTTATTGACAAACAATATAAAATTTAATGTTGGGGGCAGGAAACTTCCCTCCCCCAATTTAAATAAGAGCGCTAACATTTAAGAAAAACAATGGCACTTCCATCAAACTAAATGAGACTAACCTTTGGCAGCAATAAAAAGTGTGATAGCTGTGAGATGAACTCTCATAAAGAACTACCAGAGCTATCACTTGAGGTATTTGTTATTGAAATATAAATTAATAATAGAAAATAAATGGCAAATAAGTGTGTGGGAGACAGAGAGGAAGAGAAAGATACTAATGAAATTCCTATACAAACTGAAGAAGTAGAAGTATAATTTTGTGTGAAGTGTGATAGAGACTTCCCTCATAAATCTAGTTGGTATAGGCATATGAAAGAGTATAGAGAAGCCAAGCCAACTGTATATTTAAAGCATGATAAAATCGACGAAAAGTATGATTGCTTCTAGTGCCATAAGCAGTATGCTCATACAAGAGATTTAAGGAACCATATTTTAAAAGCTTTTAAGAAAGATTTAGAGATTGAAAAGCATGAAGATGAATTGAAGCTACTAATCAAAAGAAAAGCAAGAGAATCTTCGAAAGTGGTAGACCTTGAACAAGCTAGTGAATCAGAATATGTGAGGAAATCACGCAACCTACTAGCATCTGAAATCACAAAGATTATGATTAAAATTCAATATAAAAAGATTCATGTTCTTGCCTAAACTGGCCTAGACACTTAACTTTAGCTACCTTATATTAGAAGACTCCTTTGATAAGAAAGTTATCAATGATTATCAATAAGCATAAAAGGTGTATCCCTTCAACTATCACTTATTTGATGATAAATATTAAATGGAGTTTACAAATGAGTATCAAGTACTCACTCAAGCAAAGTTTAAAGAGTGAAGTTACTAAATCAAGCTGGATGCTGTTCTCCTTGCCAAGAATCATGTTGCTTTCAGACTCCCACTCTATGAAATGACCCTAAGATATTTCATAACTGATCAAAGATACCATAAGCAGCTTGGATAAATAGCAACTCAGACCATACAAGGCATCAAGGAGCTTCATAAATTAGGATTTGTTCATAGAGATTTGAAGCCAGAAAATATAATGATAAACTTTTCACCAGAAAGAATAGATATAATTTATTTCAACAGAGCTTTAAGAGTGGAATTATCAAGGTTTGGAGCTGTAATGGGAACTTCAGGCTATTATCCAGACTGGAGAAATGAAGACTTTTAGTGGGATGTGTGCTTTAGCAGCAATAAAAATAGAGTGCGATATGCCTCGCAACGATTACTACTCAACAAGGTGCGAGAAAGATGCTAAGCAAAGAATAAAGTAGTTTATAAACAAAACTAGAGTCTCTCAATCAATTAAATAAATGCCCAAGTAAATAAGAATAATACCTAACTCAAGTTCAGACATATCAATAGAGCAGATAGAGTTATGTTTAAGCAAAATAAACTTCAGACATCTCCCACATGATACAAAAGTGCATTTTGAGTGATTAAATTGATTAAATATACGACATATTTAACATTAAAACCTATTAATAACATCAACCACTAACAAATTCCCTACAAATAAAAGCACTTATAAACCTCATTAAAAGGGTTTTGGGGGTTTTGATTGCTGCCCTAATTGTACCCTTGACTTTAAAATAAATTGTTTATTTAAGTCTCACTTAAAGGAGTGCTGATAAAGGGATAACTACTACTCTTATAGCCAGGTCCCACAGGCAAATTGTTATTAATTTGAGTATTCTAGATACTTTGTGTTGCACTTTAATTGCACCAATTAAAAAGAAATGACAAGAGGTTGATTAACTTCAAATAAAATTCAATCTTTTAACGAAAAATGCTGTGAAATTAAATTTAATTGTTTATCTGAGCTTATAATTGACTTAATTGTTCTTTGTCATCTTTTTGAATAACTTCTTGAAAAAAGTTTCTTACATTGACAATCCTCTTAACTCCTGCATTTTTAGTTAGCCATTAAAATAAAATGTTCAGTATTCTGTATAATCACTTAAATTTCCCACTTTTATCGACATAAGTTCCTTTAAACTAATACAATTCAATACTTATTAGGTGATTGTTCAATTCAACTTGATCTTCAGATATCTTTCTATGTTTATCCATTAATTTAAATCCTTTCATAAATTCTTTTTCTTAAGATTTCAATTTAACTCCCTTTCTGAGACTAAATTTTGGATTATTTTTATTTTCCTCGTCAGAAGAGGAAGACAATTCTTTGTTTTATTGATTGATGTTATGCTAGTTAAAATTGAAGCCGCCTGGTCCTAACATGTTGTAAGATTTTCTTTCTTTCCCACCTTACACTTTAATATATATATATATATATTTAGATAATTTATTTAGCAACAAATTTTTAGTTATGATTCCCAATTACTGATTAGATTCTATATTTTCAAATTACAAAGACAATGTTTAAAATTATGTGAATTAATTTAACTTTTCTAAGAAATTCAGATTTCTGTGAAGTTTAGACTTCAAAAGAGTCCTTACTGCGCTTCTCCTTTCGTTTGTTTAAAATTTCTCTTTTCTCATTCTATAATATAAAGACATTAAAACTAGTCGATATTTGGATTAATTTATCTCTCTTTGTTACAAAAAGCTGATAAACATAAATATATAAACGAAATTAAATCTACCAATTAACTTACTATAACTTTATGAAATCTTCGAGTTGCGATTTTCTGTCAGGAGAAACAATATTAGTGCCAATATTTGATATAAAAATCTTATCAGTTGACTCTTTTCTATTTATATTAAAGATTTGCTTTTGTAGATTTATACAATGTTTTCTTTTTCTCAAGAGCAGTTTTTTCCTTATTTCCCGAAAGTCTAATCAATAAAATTATTAAGTTAAATTTGAAATAATCAAAAATCCAAAACCTCTTAATGAGGTTTATAAGTGCTTTGATTTGTAGGGTATAGTTGGGGTCTTATTGGGGTTAGTAGAGAAATTAGGCCAATTTGCAAAATAAGAAATAGAAATTAGCGAAATTTAGGGTCTATTTATGATGAGTAATATTTAGATTTACTGCTTAAGCTTAGGTATGGTACAAGTATTAATAGAGACTAAGTCAAACCAGTAATGAATTATGCTGCTATAGCAAAGCTCCTGCGCAAGAGTGCCTCAACAGTTAGGTATCATTGCTTGTTGGCTGTTTAGCATTATAATTCAGGCACTTGAAAGCATCCTGCAAGAAAATAAAAGTTCTCACAGCACCATATTAACAACCTCTGTGATTCGAAGACTTTAAAGTATTGGGCACACTTTCCACTAGACTAGCAAGCAGTGATGTTTCATCGCAAGTTTCCTGGCATGCTTATCTCTCCATAAACTATAGCCAGCATTTATAGAAGAAATGGTATTACTTTCAAGACTGTTAACAGAGTGAAGGGAGTGATTGATTTTACAGTGCCATTTTATACTAATAATTTAAACTATATATATGATTAAATGCAGAGGGCTATTGACTATAACATCAAGTTCATACACGCTGATGAAGCTGTGTTTACCTTCAACACCTTTATTAATAAGTCTTGGTATAAGAAGTATGATAATATAGAAGTCTACGATTAGAAAGTAAAGGTTGTAACCCATGCAATTTTAGCAGGTATTAGTGAAGACTCTGGCTTAGAAAGTTATGTTATTCATCCTCGCTCTATTAAGCGAGAGTAGTACATAGAGTTCCTTCATAAGTTGAGAGATAAATACAACGATTAGGAGATCATCCTGTTTGTTGACAACCTCTCAGTTCATAAGCACTAAGGAGTCTAAGAAAGCTTATGAAGAGTTAAACATAACTCCTGTATATAACGTTCCCTATAGCCCACAGTTTAATGGAATCGAATTCTATTGGAGTTAAATTAAGACTCACTACAAGAAACTGCTGCTGTATCATCTAATGCACGACTTGCCCATCGATACAGTAGACTAAATTCAGAGTAGCTGCAAAAGAGTAAGCATAGATAAGACAACAGTTTGTGCGAGAGAAGGAAGAATGAATGTTTATAAATAAGTTTTAGATTTAAATGAATAAATAAGTTCACATATTAATTAACCCTGATAGGGATTAGGCTTATCCTTCTTCTCCTCTTCTTATGTCTTGCTTCGGTCCATATTTTTTCTCTTAGTGCCTGCTCCTGCATCTATGTTCATTTTATCTGGCTTTTAAAAATCTTTATAAAGTCTCTTGCTCACTTCATGAATAGTCTAAGACTTTCTCTCTCTGTGAACCTTTGCATGTACTTTCATTAGGAATATATCAGTTCCAGGTTTCCCTACAAAGTTATGAGTCAAAGCTTACTAGAGAGGTATGGATGCTTCTTAAGCTCCGCAAGCCAGGTCTCGCTTATTAGTATGCCTTGCTTCTTTTAATCTTCAGGAGAAATAGAGTAGCGTTTCTTGTGAGCTTCTTCAATGATCTCTCTTAGATAGCTCTTTCTTAAAGTGCCAAGAACACCAAAGAAGATGCTTCTTTCTGGAAGCTTGTTAGAGAGTTGTTCTTTGTAGGATGGTATACTACCAATTCTTCTTCTTTCATCGCATCGTCTTAGAGATTAGTGACTGAAATCTCTGGGTAGTTTGGTATTTCTATCAACTTAATCTCATTGTTTTTGAAGACTTTCTTCTCATCACAGAGTATCGCTTTTAAGAATGAAATTTTGGTACCTTCCATCGTTGGAAGGAATAATCTTACTATAGTATATGATTAAGTATATGTCACATGCCTTCCATGCTGAGTGAGGTATCGATATAGATCTTCCTTGCTTCTAAATTTTGAGATCATTTCTTAAGCTTTAACCCTCTTCATTGTAGTACTTATAGATTCTATCCTTGTTACTTCTCTTCTTACTGACTTTCAAATTTTAATAAATAGAGTTTTGGATCCTATTGTTAAAAATCTTAGTATTAAATATGGGCATCTTATAGGATGTCTACCTAGTAAAGATACGTGGAGAAAGCTTGTAGAAGCTTTAACAAACTTCAGAGATGGACCTCCATTTTTATCAATTTAGTTCGATCAAATTAGTACTAAATTTGTTTAAATTTAATTAGTACTGGTACTAATTCAGTTTAATTTTAATTGGTACCAATTTAATAGTAGCAAAATTTAATTAGTGCCTAGTTTTAAACTAATGAAGTTTTAATGGAAAAGTTCCAAATTGGTTAAAAACTTAATTGGTACCAGTACCAACCTGAATTTTATCTAAATTGGTACCAAAATACAAAATATTAAGCATAAAATTAGAAAAATTATAGTATAAACTAAGCATAAATATGATCTCTAATACAGAGTCACTATAACTATATAGGTTATTAGAGCTTTATCATAGAAATTTAAATTTGAATTTAAACATGGCGGCTAACTTAAATCGAAAAGCAGTTTCTCTTAGCAGTGGATAATCATAGCTAAACTTTAGCTCAACTAAAAAGCCAGAAGTTATTTATGTTGAGAGAGAGGTAGAGCTAAGAGCTCTTGAGTTTGAATCAGAGGTCTTCAAAATAGAAGTATAGAACTTAAAGGAGAGAGCAGAGATAGGACTTTAAACATAAATTTAATATGTTGAGGACCAAAAAGAACAGCTCCCTATTGAAAAGATAAAAACATTTTTATGTGAGGACTGCTAGAATCATTTCTCAACAGAACAAAGCTTGAGGAAACACCTTAAAGAGGTACACTCTGACAAAGCCAAGATATATTTCAAGCATGAAAAAGTGGGTGGAAGGTACTAATGCACAACTTGTATTAAGTCTTATACTCACTCTGCAAAAGTTAAGAAGCACATGCAAAAGCATCACCTCAGTGAGTTCTTGATATAAGATAAAGAGACATAAACACTTGTGCCAGCTAAAAGACACCAAACTCTCGAGTCTTAAAGAGAGTTACAGGAGAAGCTCAAGAGAGAGAAAAGATAAGAATCGATGAACTAACCTGCAGGTAATACAATTCTAGCCTTCTTCCAAGCAAAAGCTATGAGAATTCCTGCATTGAATGCAATTAATCTAAGTAGTTATATTGAGAATTACTTGCATATAAGTGTTCCTAACAAAGCAAAGCTTATAGTGGTTGATGAGTATGCATACAAGATGTACCCTTTCAGCTTTCTCCTTAAAAACGAGCAATACTAAAATGAGTTTGCTAACGTATATATGATTCTTAGAGAGGCATTGAGAAAGATTGCAAGAACTTGCTTAAGCTAGATGGTGTTATTTTAAGCTATGGTTTATCGTACTGAGACTTAAGAAATATGAAATGACTCTGAGAGATTATTTATATCATAACATATATCCAGATGATTTGAATGATATACTATCAGATATTATAAAGGGTGTCAAAGAGTTGCATGAACTTGGATATGTTCATAGAGATTTGAAACCTAAAAATGTAATGCTGAATCTCTGCCCTTGAGAAGTCGTAGTTATCGATTTTAATAGAGCCTTGAGATAAGAGATAGTACTTTTAGCAAAGGTTCTTGGCACTCCTGGCTACTTCCCAATAAGAGAGAAGTGGACGAATGGATTAGTTTAGTGGGATGTATGGGCAGTAGCTGCTATAATTTTAGAGAGTGATATTAAATGCATTTCTTCCTATGGTACAAAATAAGAAAAACAATCAATAAGTTTAGCGAGTAAGCATATAAAGCAGGAAGATATCTGCAAAGAAATCAAACAAATTGTAGAGATGATAATTGTAAGAGCACCATCATATCCAAGATAATCCTTAGACGATTTACTTAAACCACTACAGAGAGCAAGATTCAAAAGATACTATAAAGACAAGCAGATAAAATTTGTTTGAGTTAAATCGCCTAATAATCATAAAATATACTTAAAATTCACATAAAACCTGCACTTTCTCTACTAACCCTAATAAAACCCCAACTATACCCTACAAATCAAAGCACTTATAAACCTTACAATGGGGTTTTGAATACTTAAAGAAAGCTTTTAATAATTTAATTTAATAAATTCATAAATTTTAAAGAAAAATTCAATAATAATTTACAAAAATATGATAAAAATTAAGTCCACTAAACATATTCTTTTAATGCATAGTTGTAGATCTGGATGGCTTCTTATTAGGAGTTCCAGCAGCTGATATATCCTTACTTCCTATGATATAAATTATTTTTTATATATTAAGGAGCCGAAAATCATGGTAAAGTAATAGTAATTTACATAAAACTAAAAATTACAATCATGATGCTGTTATCTAAGTGAAACAATTTCTGATCTGATCTCAATTCTTTAGATTTATCCATTGACTAATCAATTTTCTCTAAAAAAATATTCTATCAAATAATATGGATTAACAGGTTTCTAATTTATAAAAATAATATCAAGTGGCTCTTATTACTATTTTAGATTTGTGGAAATATTAAATATTTTCTTTTCTCGTTTTTTAGTATTAACTCCTGATTGATCTTTGTTTTTAGAGTGATTGCTAAATTTATTTAATACTTTATTTTTCTATAGATAATCTTGGGAATTGTCGAAATCTTTTTTAAAAATTAAATTTGGAGCAGAAATGTTCAAATCATTATTAAGTTTCACGTTGACATTCATAAATAAATAGTGAAAATATATAATTTATATAATCTATGTTATTAATGGAAACAATATGTGGAAACAGTTTTTTATTAAGTTTATTATAAATTTTATAATGATGAGGGCTATTAGCAGAGAATAATTTTAGAAAAATTTATTAATCATCCTCATTTCCCTTTGATTTTGTGAAAAATTAATCTTTTTCAGCACTCCTGCTGTCAGAAGCATTTTATAGTACCATATTTTATATATTTCTTTGAATAAAATTTTTTCAAATATATTAAGTACCTCTATCGCATTCCTAAAAAAAATAGATCGCTTTAATTTTGAGAACAAAATAAAATAATAAATCTCTCAAAATTAAAGCGATCTATCTCGTTTTAGGAATGCGATAGAGGTGTATAGCCAGTAATATAGTTTAGTTAATTTTGAATTTTCTATCGAACAATTATCATAATGTCTTGGTTTAAGGAGAGTTAATTGCTACAAATTTAAATAATTGTTAAACTAGTTATTTTCTATTTTTAATGTGTTCATGCAATATATAGAAATATTCCTTTATATTAATTAAAATTAAATCTTTGGTAGAAAGATTTTAATATTAAATATAAAATTATCAAGTTAAACGATAAGGATGAAATCTATTAGGTATTTATAAATTAATTATTATTATATTAAAATTCACCCTGAAGATGGCTATATTATCATAGGCTTTTACTAATTAAACAAAAACATATTAATGCATATAATATTAACATTTATAAAATTAATAAAATAAATATAAATTTTCATCTTAAGAAGATTAAACCCTATAAATTTAAATTATCTCATTAATTTATGAAAATTATTATTAGCATAAATTAAATTGTTAATAATAATATAAATTAATTTTTGAATTAAAATATTATATGCTTTTTATAGTCAACTGGATAAATTTATCTTTATTTTTTTTGATAATATAGAAAACAATCGTGAATTTAAGAAACATAAAATTCTAAAAATTGCAATAATTTTAAGTATATTTAAGTAAACATAAAAAGAAATAAATCTAATGTTTTCTCTCTCTCTCTTTAAGTCTAAAATACAATTATATTTATTATTGTGCACTTTTTATTTTTGTAAAAAAAATATGTGAGATTTATTAACTTACTTGAGAGTATTTTATTGTTAGTCATAGAGTTTAAAATAGGTCCTATTGCAGGTCAACATCTTTAATATTCATTTTAATTTTAATCATGAAATATACAAATATGATATATTAATTTCTAATTTTCAATAATTTATTATCAATAATAATTGTCATATTTTATTACCATATTGAAGAATTATCTAAGATATTTAACTTTTAAGCATATTAATTTATAATAAATAAGGTTTATGATGTCAGAAATAATTATGTTAGACTTCAATTTTTTTAATTATATTTTTTATATATCTTATTAAAAACATGTTTTCCATAAAAGTTAATTTTAATTCTATTATTTTCATTATTAAGTTTAATCAATTGAGAAAAATATTGATCATATTTGTTATAGAAACATATATTTACTTATTTTCTAAGATGATATAAGTATACTAAATAATTTCTGGGCATTGATTATGTCATAGCATAAAGCGATTCATTTTTAGTTTTTGGATATCCATTTTATCACCATTTAATATTAGAAGATGCGAATTAATAAAATCCGTCAAACATGATTGCTTGCTATTTCAAATTCTTTACAAGTATTAGAAACAAAAATTGCTTATGTATAACAAATATAAAATTGAATCTAAGAATATAAAGAATTCTTTCAATTGAAATTAATATAAATGGGAATTTGTTTAATTTAAAGGCTTAAGAATTTTTTTATCAAAATTGAAATATATAAATGTAATCAAAACTTATATTATATTGATGAAGGATTTAGCTGGCAATCAGGTTTAGTAGGACATAAACCTTAAGTAGCTTAAGTAAGTTTTATTGCTTAGCAAGATTAAATAACATATCTAGTATTGATCAATTTAAAAATTATTGCCAAAGTGTTAAAAATAAGAAATATTAAAATTTAATATAGAAAAATGCAGTAAATATTTTTGAGTGATACAAGCATAAAAAATGAGAGAGACTATGTAGTTTTAAGGCGAAATTTAATTCTTTTTTAGATAAAACATATTGGAAATCATATTCCTTACTAAATGCTAATGTCAAGCTGCTTATAATTTTTTTTACTTTGTTAACACTAAATATTGAATATTGGAATTAATACATCAATATTACCTTCAAAAAGCCCCAATATATCTCATAAGTCTAGAAAATATGTTTAATGGATGAAGCCCCACGAAGAATAAAATTATGTAGAATTCCTCATAATACAAAATGAATTAATTCTTTTTAATCTAAGATCCAATTAAAAACAAGATAATTAAAGAATATATTCAAGTTTGGCTTAATTTATATAAAATTGAAAAAATAAGACAATTAATTTTCAATGAAATTCTCAAGGTTATATTTTTTGGATTAATTACTTATATTTCAAAGAATATATATTCCAATTACATATGCTTCTACCAAAATTTTATTATATAAAAAATAAAATTTACTTTAACTCCCAGAAAGTTTAATTATATATTCCCTAAAACTAATCAATTTTGGAGATAAGGAAATGGTTAAAAAGCAGTTATAAGTTTATAATGATAAAAGTCTGAAAATAGTTAGTGCATTTAATAGAGATTAAACCAAAACTTTATTTTATGGAGTTGGATTCTTGACTAAAGAATTCAGTTTATAAAGAAGTACTATAAGTTTTGAATTATCTTACAAAATAGAGAAATTTAAATTAATTATAAAGTTTAATTTTAATTTGTATATAATACATCACCTTATTCAACATATACCTCTGGATTTATTCTAGAGCATTAATCAAGTACTTGCTATTTGAATTCATTAAAATCGTTATACTTTAAAACCACGAGCACTCCTCTGCAAATCTTTTCAACTCTTCTATCTATCTATATATATATATAATTAAATATTTAGATATCGTAGATCCTACTGATTCTATATATGCTGATAAGTTTACCAAATTACCTCTTGTTTAATTAACAAGCGCAAATTTAATTGTACCAACTCCAATCAGTTTTGATATTTATAACTTTTTTTACTTTTATAATGCATAGACTTCTTTTTTGCAATTAAAAAATTTAAATATATTTAAAAACATAATCATTAAATTAATAAGGGAGGCTAGGGGAATTTAATTTAACCATCTCCAAAATATATCTGCTTGCAGTATTAAAATATTATATTTTTTATTAGTTATATATTTCTCTGAAAGAATTAATTATTTCATTTTGGTGATTATTTAATGTTCCTTAAGTTAAATATAAAACTATTACTTTTAATGTGATTTTAAATTTGTTTGAGAAATGAAAGCAATAATTTTTTCTTTTTTATTAGTAATTTATAAACAATTAATTTTTTTCTTAATTTTTCATAAAAAATATTCTTTTGTATTACAACAAGATTAATAAGCAAATCTTTTGTTATTATTTGTTATTTTTCTTTTTTAAATTGACGTAATAGTTATAAACTAATGTTTTTTAAAAGTGAATTTATTTATATTGAGAGAGAGATAGAGATAGATAATTACAAAAAGGTAAATTAAAATACATAATTCTCCTTCAAGAAATATAAATGCATGAAATTCATTACTCAGCTTGGCCGTCATTACCTTTCTCCTCTACAGCTGCTTCTTCATCATTCAACCTGTTGGATTACTCGTCCTTGTTGATTTTGCTTGTCCCCTCTCATCTTCATTGCCTCCTACTCTTTGATCATCCTCTCTTCTGAGACTTTCTTAGTGTCTAGCTACCATCATGCTCTGGATAAGATTTGGTTTTGCCTGTCCTCCTGTTCTGGGTTCACTCCCTCCTTTCACTTTTCTCTACTGAGAGCTATAGAAGCTTTCTACTCCTCCTAATACTTCCTCTGCATCACTGAAGTATTAATCTTGGTGTTCTTGTTGGTCAACCATTTCCATTTTGTTGTCATTCTCAAGGACCCATTCATCCCATGTATCAACATGCGACTTCATGAATGTTGTTTCAGTACCTTTCTCCTCATTCGACAGTTTCCATAGGTCTCCATTCCTCTTCTCAGCCACAAGCTCCGTTTCCTCTGCATTCACTGTGACTCCTGATTTTCCAATCTCCAGTTTCATGTGCCCCACTTCTAAATTGAATGCCAGGTAGTACCTTTACACGTTCACCAATCCTTAGAGAATATCTAGAAGATTGGCTCTCCTTGCAGCTCGAGTGCTAGATGGTTTGCCATGAGAATTGCCAATAAGCCACAATTCTCCGGGTCTGCTACCTGGTTGATTTCAGGTTTACAAGTAATTTTGCTCACTGTGAATTCTTTGCCAACCGTCTCCTTTATTAGTTGGTTGATTTATTGTAGGTATTTTTG
>ARYC01002447.1:0-79711 GCA_000711775.1 Oxytricha trifallax
AAAAACTCGCTTGTTATACTCACTTAAAATACTAATATTTAAAAACATTAAACCCCTACATAAACCCTATTAAAACCCTAATAAAATATGCACTCATAGTCTACTTTTATCAATCAAAAACTTAATCAAACTACTGAAAGGGTTTTGGGGTTTTAAATGCTTGCGAAGAGGAACCACATCAACCTACAACTTGAAAGATTGGTAGTCGTGCTTCAATCAATCAAGGACTATGAACTTGACCAATTAGAATAAATATTTGCCTGCGATGAGACTTTGTGGATGCGGGAACTTAGCAAACTCTAATCATGCACCTAAAGTTTTAAAAACCAATCTTAGATTAAATGCAAGAGCTAGGAAATCTGGCAAGAATTTTTAAAATCATAAAACTCTGATCACAAGATCACTCTAGATGAAATCTTGAAATGTTCGCAGCTAATGGAGGAGAGTTGCTTAGATTACAAACATTCTGTATACTAGTCCACAATAGCAGCAATTGTTTTGAATCATCTTGAAAATACCATTTAAGTCTAGATGCCAACTGCATCTGGCAAGACTTGGGTCCAAGGGTTATTGGCATGCTTTTGGATATAGCAAGGGAAAAAGGTTGTGATATTAGTTCCTGACAAATTCCTCAAGATGCAAACCTAAAAGTTTCTTCAACCATTGGGGATCTAGTTGCAAATTGAAACAATTGAAAACTACTACACAACGAAAAGGCAGTATGACATTTTAATAATCGATGAATTCGATCAAATAACATGGAAGCATCCATTCTACTGTCACGATGGAAAGTTGCAAGGGATCTGGGATATAGGGCTGACTAGGTCCTACATGTTTAGTGCAACCTGCGATTAGGGGATCTAAAGAGTGCTTGCCCAAGTATGCATTAGACCAAAAATTTTAAGATTCAAAAGCGAGTATGAATAATTGCATGAGCTGAGGTAAGATTAAGGTGGTGATGTAATCGTCTGCTCAAGTGCTGAAGAAAGACTATCGAAAATTGAGAGCGAAATTAAAGAATGCGGTCAGGCTGTCCCTTTCATCATCTTTTGTGATGATCGTGAGAAAGCCATTGTGAAAAACAAGATAGAATAAATTTGTAAATTAAGAGTAAAAACAGGTATCTCTCAAGACACTTTAGAAGAAATTGAATCATGGCAAAATGGGGTGCTGATACTAACTTCAGGACGAGAGCTTTGGCTACAATACCAGGTTTAGAACTGATGCTTCAGTGCTTATTGCTTGTGAGATCACATCCGAGTGTCAATTTTTGTAAATGAGGGGCAGGAGCTCAAAAAGCATGGGTGCATTCAAAACCCCAAAACCCCTTAGTAAGGTTTATAAGTGCTTTGATTTGTACGGTATAGTTGGGGTCTTTATTGGGGTTAGTTGAGAAATTAGGTCAAATTGCAAAATGAGAAATAGAAATTAGCGAAATTTAGGGTCTATTTTTGATGAGTAATATTTGGATTTACTGCTTAAGCTTAGGTATGGTACAAGTATTAATATAGACTAAGTCAAACTAGTAATGAATTATGCTGCTATAGCAAAGCTCCTGCGCAAGAGTGCCTCAACAGTTAGGTATTATTGCTTGTTGGCTGTTTAGCATTATAATTCAGGCACTTGATAACATCCTGCAAGAAAATAAAAGATCTCACAGACCATATTGACTACCTCTGCGACTCGAAGACTTTAAAGTATTGGGCACACTTTTCACTAGACTAGCGAGCTGTGATGTCTCATTGCAAGTTTCCTGACATGCGTATCTCTCCTTAAACTATAGCCAATATTTATAGAAGAAATGGTATTACTTTCAAGACTGTCAACAGAGTGAAGAGAGTGATTGATTTTACAGTAACATTTTATAGTAATAATTTAAACTATATATATGATTAAATGCAGAGAGCTATTACTAATAACATCAAGTTCATACACGCTGATGAAGCTGTGTTTACCTTCAACACCTTTATTAATAAGTCTTGGTATAAAAAGTATGATAATATAGAAGTATACGATTAGAAAGTAAAGGTTGTAACCCATGCAATTTATGCAGGTATTAGTGAAGACTCTGGCTTAGAAAGTTATGTTATTCATCCTCGCTCTATTAAGCGAGAGTAGTACATAGAGTTCCTACATAAGCTGAGAGATAAATACAACAATTAAGAGATCATCCTGTTCGTTGACAACCTCTCAGTTCATAAGACTAAGGAGTCTAAGAAAGCTTATGAAGAGTTAAACATTACTCCTGTATATAATGTTCCTTATAGCCCATAATTTAATGGAATTGAATTCTACTGGAGTTAAATCAAGACCCACTATAAGAACTGCTGCTATATCACCTAATGCATGACTTGCCTATAGATACAGTAGACTTGATTCAGAGTAGCTGCAAGAGAGTAAGCATAGATAAGACAACAGTTGTGCGAGAGAAGGAAGAATGAATGTTTATAAATAAGTTTTAGATTTAAATGAATGAATAAGTTCACATATTAAACTAACCCATAAAGGGGTTTGGCTTTTTTTTCTTCTCCTCTTCTTATGGCTTGCTTGGGCCCATATTTCTTCTCTTTGTGCCAGCTCCTGCATCTATGTTCATTTCTTCTGACTTTTAAACATCTTTATAAAGTCTCTTGCTCACTTCATAAATAGTCTATGACTTTCTCTCTCTGTGAACATTCGCATGCTCTTACATTAGGAATATACCAGTTCCAGGTTTCCCTACAAAGTTATGAGTCAAAGCTTACTAGAGAGGTATGGATGCTTCTTAAGCTCCGCAAGCCAGGTCTCGCTTATAAGTATGCCTTGCTTCTTTAAATCTTCAGGAGAAATAGAGTAACGTTTCTTGTGAGCTTCTTCAATGATCTCTCTGAGATAACTCTCTCTTAAAGTGCCAAGAACACCAAAGAAGAAGCTCTTTCTGGAAGTTTGTTAGAGAGTTATTTCTTGGTAGGAAGATACTACCAACTCTTCATCTTTCATCGCATCACCGTAAAGATTAGTTACTGAAATCTATGGGTAGTTTGGTATTTCTATCAACTTAATTTCATTGTTATTGAAGGCTTTCTTCTCATCACAGAGTATCGCTCTTAGAAATGAGATTTTGGTACCTTCCATCGTTGGAAGGAATAAACCCACTATAGCATATGATTAAGTATATGTCACATGCTTACCATGCTAAGTGAGGTATCGATAGAGATCTTCCTTGCTTCTAAATCTTGAGATCATTTCATAAGCTTCAACCCTCTTCATTGCAGTACTTATAGATTCCATACTTGCACCTTCTCTTGTTATTGAATTTAAAATTTTAATATATAGAGTTCTGGATCCTACTGTTAAAAATCTGAGTATTAAATATGGGCATCTTATAGAAGGTCAACCTGGTAAGGATACGTGGAGAAAGCTGGCAGAAGCTGTAACAAACTTCAGAGATGGAGCTCCATTTTTATCAATTTAGTTCCATTAAATTAGTACTAAATTTGTTTAAATTTAGTACCGGTACTAAATTCGTTTAAATTTAATTGGTACCAATTTAATAGTACCAAAACTTAATGAGTACCTAGTTTTAATCCAGTGAGGTTTTAATGGAAAAGTTCCAATCTGGTTTAAAACTTAATTGGTACCAGTACCAACCTGAACTTTATCTGAGTTGGTACCAAAATCAAAATTATTAAGAGTAAATAACGAAAATTATACTTATAAACTGAGTAGAAATATGAAGTCTTAGAGCTTAGATAAAACCATCATTAATGCTGTTGCAACTCCTATATAGTCCAGATATAGCTAAAGAGGTTTTAAGATCCTTATAATAGAAATTTAAATTTGAATTTAAACATGGCGGTCAACTTAAATCGTAGAGCAGCACTTTTAGGAGCAGGTCAATCAATGCTCAACTTTGGCTCCACTAAAAAGCCTGAAATAATTTATGTTGAGAGGGAGGTAGAGCTAAGAGCTCTAGAATTTGAAGCAGAGAATTTTATCATAGAAGTATTAAACCAGAGGGAGCGCAGAGATAGGGGTTTAAACTTAAATTGATTATGTTGAGGAGCTAAAAGAACAGCAACAAATAGAAAAGATAAAAACATTTTTATGTGAAGACTGTTAGAATCATTTCTCAACAGAACAAAGCTTGAAGAGACACCTTAAAGAGGTACACTCTGGCAAAGCCAAGATATATTTAAAGCATGAAAAAGTGGATGGAAGGTACTAATGCACAACTTGTAATAAGTCTTATAATCACTCTGCAAAAGTTAAGAAGCACATGCAAAAGCATCACCTCAGTGAATTCTTAATTTAAGATTAAGAGACACAAAAACTTGTGCCAGCTAAAAGAAAATCAAATACTCTCGAATCTTAAAGAGAGTTACAGGAGAAGCTCAAGAGACAGAAAAGATAAGAATCGATGAACCAACCTGCAGGCAATACAATTCTAGCATGCTTCCAAGCAAAAGCTATGAGCATTCCTGCATTGAATGCAATTAATCTAAGTGGTTGTATCGAGAATTACTTGCATATAAGTGTTCCTAACAAAGCAAAGCTTATAGTGGTCGATGAGTATGCATACAAGGTGTACCCTTTCAGCTATCTCCTTAAGAACGAGCAATACTAAAATGAGTTTGCTAACGAATATATGATTCTTAGAGAGGCATAGAGAAAAGATTGCAAGAACTTGCTTAAACTAGATGGTGTTAATTTAAGCTATGGTTTTATCGCACTAAGACTTAAGAAATATGAAATACTCTGAGAGAATATTCATATCATAACAGATACCCAGATGATTTGAATGATATACTATCAGATATGATAAAGGGTGTCAAGGAGTTGCATGAACTTGGATATGTTCACAGAGATTTGAAACCTGAAAATGTAATGCTGAACCTCTGCCCTTTAGAAGTCGTAGTTATCGATTTCAATAGAGCCTTAAGATAAGAGATAGTAACTTTAGCAAAGGTTCTTGGCACGCCTGGCTACTTCCCAATAAGAGAAAAGTGGACGAATGGATCAGTTTAGTGGGATGCATGGGCAGTAGCTGCTATAATTTTAGAGAGTGACATGGAATGCATGTCTTACTATGGTACCAAATAAGAAAAATAATCAATAAGTTTAGCGAGTAAGCATATAAATCAGGACAATATCTGCAAAGAAATCAAACAGATTGTAGACATGATAATTGTAAGAGCACCATCATATCCAAGATAATCCTTAGACGATATACTTGAACCACTATAGAGCAAGATTCAAGAGATACAATAAAGACAAACAGATAAATTTGTTTGAGTTAAATCGCCTAATAATTATTAAATATACTTAAAATTCACATAAAACCTGCACTTTCTACTAACCCCAATAAGACCCCAACTATACCCTACAAATCAAAGCACTTATAAACCTCACTAAGGGGTTTTGGGGTTTTGATTGCAGTCAAAATATTTTCCAGTATCTAACTTACCCAAGCAGCAGATACTACTCAGGATGAAGAAATATCAATCGAGAGATTTGACAAGTTAGAATAACTTGTAGCTTTGATTTACAAAAAGCGATTCAGCAAGATGCTTATAGAAGCGGTAAATGATGCCTAAAAAGACCACGATGTCATTGATAGTCTTGAAGATTTAAAGCAACTGATTGGAGAGAGCGCCTACAGAAAAATGTCAAAATCTTGATTTACTGATAAAAGATGACTCTAGTAAAGATGGGAATCTGTCATCGTGTATTCTGTAAAATTCCTGATCTAAAAATTAATCATTCCTTCAAATTATACAAATTTTAGCTAATTATTATATTACTTTCTCTTATTTTATTTTGCTTCTTTCTTTTACGTTTATGATTGATCATTTAGTTTGTAAATGAAATTGTAACCTTAAAATGCTGAGATTCCTTAAAGTATTTTTCAAAATTTTTTTGAATATTCATATCATAGAAATATATTAATCACATCTATAATTCATATATATTTTATTAATTTTATAATGAATTTCTTAAATTTTATCTTTAATTTTTATAACTGAGTAAAAGTGGGGCAAAAGTAACAAATGTTTCCAACTTTTGCCCCACTTTAGTAAAACATGTTTTTTATTTTAAATTGATAATTATTGAATTGATAAATTTATATTTGTTTGATCATGTTAATCTAATGAAGTATATTTTATAATATTTGTTTCATTTTTTAAAATGTTAATACATTTCTAAAAATTCTGATCATCTTTAATATAATATTACTTTTTTACCAATTTAAATGTCTTACTAAAACTTCATGATTCTATTAAGAATGGAAATAAGGCGCTAAGAATAAACAGATCAAGTTAATTGCTAAAATATAAATAATTAGAATAATATATTGATTAAAGATTATTAACTGATCAGAAATTAAAATTGATTCCAGCAATATTAAAAACATTGGTAGGATCATTAAACTTTATAACAAAAACCATCTCTACCAATTAAAATTAAATTTTGGCCATCTCTAAAAATTTTAGCCAACAAGATAACAATGTTCCATCAATTAACCAGTAAGTATCTTTTTCATTATTTTCTTCATATTAATCTATTTTTACCCTTATCTCTATTCTTAATAGAATCATGGGGTTTTATATAAATGTTAAAAATCCTTGATTCAAGATCAGAATTAAAAAAAGAACAGAAATTATTTAAATTAACTTTCAATTTTTGTAAATATTACATAACTTTTTACTATTCATTTCTAATTCAACTTCATATATTTTTGATTATTAATTTTAATATCACTACTAGTTATCAAAAAATTAAAATAATAAATTAAAGCATATGCATAATCACTATGATATTTTAATAGTTTAGTCATTTGTATTTTCACTAATCAATTCTCATTATTCCTATTTTTAATTTCATTCATGCTATGATTATTATTATAAAAATTATTCATAAATAATATATATATTTCTACAACTCACTTAAAAACATAAATTTTGATAATTGATAAGTCCTTGATTCTCTAAATACATCACCCCTTTTATAATATATCTACGATTTTATGGCTTTGGGTTATAATTAAAGTTTGTAATTCACTCAGGAGTTTATTATAATTAATTTTCATCTTTTTAGTTACTATTTCTCTGGATTCTGCTTGAGATATGTACTTTAATTTTCTCCACTTATTAGCGGATTTTGTATGTATTGTCTCATAGGTTAGCTTTCAAATCTTAGATAATTGAAAGTAGCAGCATAAAGTCTTAAGCTTCTCAATTTTTAGTCAATTGTAGTATGTAATTAACCAAACTATTTTTTATATATTCCCCAATTTTTCGGTTAACAACTTAATTGAATTTTTTCAATTGCCTTTTTCTTTTATTCTATTGATTATTTTCACATTATAATAAAAATATCTGTTTTAAATGCGAAAAGCTTGTAAAAACTATCAATATCAAGCATTGAATAAGTTTAGAAAGCGATAGGCTTTAAGATTAGCTCATAAATTATCACTTTGGCTTACTAGCTTAAGTGAAAATAATTTGTGTTGCTTCTAATGAACTTCCAATAATGGTAAAGTAATAAACTTTTAATCGTTTTTTGGTGATCAAAATATAGCAAAAACCTTCATATTTTTTATGTTTCTGAAATTACTCTAATCAATCAAAATATTGTTTTGTTTATCTCAATGTCCCGTTGTGTCATTAATTAATAGAGATAAAGTATTCTGATCTTTTGCATCATTTCTATTCTACTCAAATTGAAATCTTTTTTAGAAATGCGTCTAAATTGATTTATTTTTGGCAGAAACTAAGTCAAGAGTTTTCCTTTATTTCTAGTTTTTTTTATTTATATGATGCTGAATTTATCTCAACTCACTTCAGCAAGATTCTGTAATTTTTATCATTTACTACCAAACCATAGTTAACTTTCAATTTGATAACCGCAGACATATTGAAATACTTTTTAATTTTTATAAATCTAGTAATTATGATTTATAAAAGGAAATAGATTAATTTAAATTAAAAGTTATAAGTAAAAATGATTAAGGGTTTAAGATGAGGACGAAGGTGTTGTGTGTTAAAAAAATATAAAGTTATATACAAATTCTTAATCTATATATTTATTAATACTCTTTCAGCAATATTACTGTTCAGTAGGGGTGACAGACGAAAACTTCAGAAGAGCAGAAATAGACACTACAGAGAAGAATTTATTAATGCTGATGGAGATATTTACGAAGTCTGCTGGATGAATGACAAATTTTTCACACTTCTCCATTTTCTATATTATTAATAAGTATTCTAATAGTTGATTATTTGATTCTAATAACTTTATATTTCCCAAAAAATTTATCATGAATAGTCGAGTCTAAAATTGTAACTACACATTCCTTCTAAAAGATATCCACTCTCCAATAGTTCTCTACAATTACTGATCAGTTTAGGTTTTCTAGTTATTTTGCATGTTGTAGTTGATACTGCCTGAATTTTTTCATAAATAAAATGTGAGTTTGATAAGTAAAACCATAATTGATTATTTTTTCTGTAATTTAATTTTACTAAAGCCTGCTATATTAAGTGTGATAATTTTTAAGTCTTTTGTGTCTTGTAGGACTTAATTATTTAATTCTTCTAAAAGTATAACTATTGTCAATTGATTAGATGCGAAAAAAACTTTATTTTTCTCTTTTTTTTCCTATGTCTGTCGTTTAATTATTTTTAGTGTTTTCTGTTGATTTTAATTTTCTCATTACTTTCTTAGAGTTATTATACACCTCAATATATATAAATTTTACTTAAAAAGTTAGAATTATTCATTTATTTTCCTCTAAATTATAACCATTAAAATGCCAATAGTTCTTATAGTTTAATTCTCTCTTCTTTTTGTCAATTAGATTTGTGTTTAAAATTGGACTTATGTAATTTACTTCTCCTATTGTATAATTTTTTCATGTCTTATTAGCTATTTCGCTTTAGCGTTGGAATCATGAAAAATCTGAAAAATAAATTAAAAATCAAGTTTAAGTTTTGAAATTAGTAATAATAGCAATAGTAAAATGCAATCTCAAAAAATCTTTTCATCTTTTTCGTCATTCTCATCTTTATCTTCTTCATCAACAATATTGACTTCCTGTGCCCCTCTCTCTGTGGCTTCCTGAACTCTCTGTCCGTTGACGCCCTCAGTCTTACCAGGTGCACCCCCTGTAAAATTAAAATGTTAGATATCATTTTTGTAACTTACATTAATGTTGAATGACACTGCACCTTCTGATAAGACATTTTTTCAATAATTATAATTACTTATCATTTATTTAATACAATTCATTTTATTAAAAAAATATCATAAATGCGTTAATGTTTATTTTAGGTTTTAACTTTATCACTTGTTGCATTATTATAGATAGTTTTTATGAATCTATAATCTTCAATCTAATTTTTTGTTTTAAAATAGCTAATTCTCATTCATTAATACTTTTCACAATTTGATTTGGTTTTTTAATTAGCATATCTACATGAGAATATTCCATCTTCAGGATCTTAAATATAGAAGAATTATCAAATCTTATTTCTCTGCTTTTATCGTAAGACATTGAATTTAAGGAACTAGATGATATAAATTGTAGTTTATATATGTTTCCACTCTCAGATTCCTTGAAGAATATCGGTAGCAAGTTTATAAAACTTTGATGAATAAGTAGAGTTTGTAAACATTTTCAAGAATGAAAACAATTTTAACTATCGATATTTATTCTAAAAAATGTTTTAACTTAATGGTGATCATAGCATACTTACTATGATCTTTCTTGCTATTTATTTGAACAATGATTATTTGTAATCTTCACAAAAATCTGCATAAAATTTTTATTTTTCCGATTTTAAGGAAGATATTCTGAAGATATCATGAAAATATGTTGAAAATAACACAATTATTTACATTAGATGTACCAGTTTAACTTTGAAATCAACTTGGAACACTACCTTAAAACTTAAAGTTTTTGATAATAATAAGTAGAATTGGAATAAATAATTTCATACAAAAATTAAAGTTAAGCAATTAATAATAATAATAATATTCATAGAATTTCACTTTGAATATGGACAGTTAAGCTAATACAGATCAAAATTTATCTGGAATTCTTTTTATTAATAGCAGTAAGATAATCAATTGATTAATTATAAATTTCTATTTTAAAATTTCCTCATAATGAATGTACTTGCTTAATACTTAAATTATGGTTGTGTTAGAATCTTTTTATATAATAATTAAATCTTTAAAAGAATTCTTACAGTACGTAACTTTTTTAAGAAATATTGACCCAAACCTTTGTTTTTTTTATATATTTTCTTAGGCTGTACCGAATTATTTGTTGATCTATATCCATCGGAAACTACTTACCAGAAACAAAAATTTACTTGTTGAAGTATAATTATCATACTAAAACGTAAGTTGTAGGTGGAAAATTTTTGAGAATTACTTGTTATAAAAAAAATTATTATTGATAAATTAGTAAAAAAATCAAAAATCAGAAAATTTATTAGATTGATTAGAAAGAAAGGATTGGAAATAATAACAATTAGTTTATAATTGATTGGCGGATATTAAATATAATATGAGTAAATGAGATTTACAAAGAATAATTAGAATAAATATATTGGATAAATAATTAAGCCACTTCGTAATAAAAAAGCATAATTTTTTTATGGTAAAAAAATAAATAATAAATTATTTGCTAATAAGCATAAACTGAAACCTCGCATCTAACAATTATCTATGGAGTTAAATTATGAATTGTGGTGAATCTTCTTGAAATGCTGATATCAAAAATTTGAGTTTAAAAAAAATTTAATTTAAAGATAATTGAGCTTGTTCACAACTACTTTTAAAGCTAAACTGAACACGTGACCATCATTTGAAAATGCATGATTTCTATGTTAATTTCTTGAATGAATTCAGATCATTGCTCTTTTTTTAAAGTCATTCGAGTAATAGAAATAATCATTTGCAAGTGATAGTTATGTGGTTACCGTAACTATTTTTCATGGTAAATAAGGTGAGGCTCAAAATATTAATACATCAATTTCTTGTATTCTTGAAAAGTAAATTAAAAAGGATACCCAAATCCTAATGGTTTGGATTTTATTTTAAAGTTGACTCATTTGCCATTTCCAAATGTGAACAAAATATTGTAAAAATGGCATGCCTTTGTGACATCACCATGATCCCTTGTCAAAAAAAATGTTCAAAACTAATCTATTCATGTTCTACACCAAAAAAACTAATCTAGAAACATGTATCTTCTTCAATGAAAATTAAAAGAGAATAAGTACTAGGTGAGAGAGGGTTCTGTCGTTGCTGTATTGGCACCATCTGGGACAAGTCGAAAAACTGGAGAAAAAATTGAGGAGTTCACCAAGTTTATAATTTTTCAACTTCCCATCCACATATCTCCATTCTCCTTTTCAAATCTGATAAAATTCACCTTATCGAGCTCCTCAACCTTCTTTTAACAAGAATTATTATACTTTAATTCACTATGATCTTTTATACATTAATTCACTATTAAGTGCCTTGAAGGCTTTGAGAGGTTAAAATCTTTTTTAAGGTTCATTTATTGTATATAAGAAAGTAGGATTTTCAGATTTAAGGTTCTAACTTTTGAACCACTTAATATTTAAAATTCTGACTTCAAATTCATGATTAACGAAGAGCAGTTAGTACAAGGCAAGTGAGAGTTCTGTCATTTCCGGATTGATACCTTCCGGAAAGTCCTAAAATAACTAAATTGAAATTTTCAAAGTTCGACAAATATATTAATTTCATCTTTTCGTCCCAATATCTCCATCTCTTCATTTTCAAATCTGCCAAAACCAACTTCATCGTATCGTGCTCTTCAACCCTCAACTATAAAGATCCATTAACATAAATTCACTTTTGATTTAATTAAATTGGAACCTGTATGTTGCCGGGAAGATTCGGCACTGGACAAATTTTGAAAAAGGGCAAAAATTGACAAAATGACCCCCACCCTATAACTTTTGAAAATGAATATATAACTGATCTTCCACTGTCACAGCTAGTTCAATTGCCCAAATTTAATGGATTTGCTTAATTCCAGGTTACCTCATGAATTTCCATGACCATCTTTTGATGCCCTTAAAATCCCAAAAATTAAGCTTTAAGAAGAGAAAAGCTTTTTGTAAGCGGAAAAGTTTATTTAGCTCACAATTACATTGAGAACGGTTCTCTGTCAAATTTTGTTCTTAAATCTGTACCAATCTATAACAGTACACACATATTTATAATTATACATGTAAAACACACTTTTTCTAGCATTATTAACTGATTTTATCAACAGTACTTAAAGGTAATGTTCCTTAATTTTTTCACACATTTGTTCAAGCTTCAACATTTGAAATCGTTGAAGCTCGCTACTACCTTTTTAAAGGTTGAAGCTTGAACATTAATTAAGTTATATATTAATATAGATTTCATAAAAGTCAAGTTAAATAAAGTCTTTCTTGATCAGATTCTTATACATCCTAAAGGCTTTTGTAGAAGCTAGTTGAACTTTCTAAAAACTTAAAATATTTTCAATCAGGATTTGTTAATTCTAAGAAATATATAAAAATGCTGTAGTTTAGAAGTCGGTCTATCTTTAAAATAAGAATCTGACCTGACAACCTTTTAAATAATTGTCAGGCCTGACAACCTTTTTAAAAATTGTCAGGCGAGGCAATTTTAAATGTTAAGTTCTAAAAGTAATTAAGAGTTATTGAAAAAGATTTAGAACATTGTTCTAAGTATCCTTATTAAATATAAAGGGTCCATCAATATCATTCAAGATATTCAAATAGGCACCCTATAAAAGCCATTTGGACTTTAACTAAAACCAAAAAGATTTAACATTAACAAAAAATAAAATAAAAGTATAAAATACAATATAAAGAAAAACCATAATATTAAAAAAGAGAAAATTTAAAATCCTTGATACTGATATTACTTAAAACTATTTTTAAAAAATGGTGGCCTGACAATTATTTAAATGTTGTCAGGCGATGAAAATAAATGAAATTTTATTATTAAAAAGAAATAAATATTAAAAATATAATATGCAATAATCATTAATGGAAAGTACAACTTACATGACTTATATGAATTAAAAGAAATAAATTACTAATTAACTTAAGTTTTAAGTGTATTTAATTTATATTACTTCCTTATATAGCTTTAAGATCTTTAAGGATATATACATAAATCAATATGAAATTATAAGGTGCTTTTTATTTATTCCTTAATCAAAATTAATGGACATAAAATAAATCAAGTGTCATTATAGAAAATTATTCTAAATCAATTTAGATTTATTAAAATTCCATTTGGAATTAAAGATTTACCATAAATATCAATTAGTCATTTTAAAATTAATGTCAAGCTTCAACGTTGCAAAATGTTGAAGCTTGATGATTATAACATTGATCATTATTGATCTTGGAATTAAAATTTAATATTTATTTATTAATAATAATAATAATAATAATAATAAGATCACATTGAGGTCTCTAGGGACCCCCGATCATTAAAGCATGTTAAGCTTATAAGGGACAAGCCCTTAAAATTATAGTGAGTCATTGTCACTCTGATCTTCAGATCAAATTCCAATTATTCTCCAACATGTGTCATTCGACGTCGGAGAACCACTCTTCATCATGAAAGAATCTTTGTTATTTCTTTAATTGTTTCCATCAGTAGTGTGTCTTCCTTCCCAAGTTATTTCGCCAATATTTGCATCAAATGCAAATGTGTGTGCCATATCAATAATCATTTGTCTAATATTATGGTCTGTTTAGATTATATGTTGTAAGGATATTGTGTTCTCTTTTTGGCGTCTTTCGTAAATTGAATCTAACTAATCCCAGTAGTTTTTGTCCTGGCATTCACTGGTAGTCATTATTGGTTTGAATTGACTAATGTAATCTAATGACTCTTTGAGGAAGTATAGACTCCTCTTTTCTTCTAAGTCTTATGCCTAGAAGTTAAAGTCAGTAATTAAGTTGTCAAACGTAAGCTGATAGTTAATAAGTTCACGTTTTTGTAGTGCAGAGATAATTGGACTTTTGTCTAGCGTAATTTCATGAATTTATTATTTGCCCTCACATTTTAGAATTGATGTTCTTTTGAGAGATTTGATTGTTTCAATAATTGGTAGAGCAAATTCATGGGTTTTTGGGGTATTTTAGGTTTTCAGAATGAAGTCTTTAGTCATTAATTCAAAACCTTGAATTTCTTTCGATAGCGTCTAATTGAGGCTGTCTACACTAACTATTAACTCTTGTTGTTTATCTAAGATTTAGTTAGTAGCTTCCGTGTTCTTAATTTTACGCTTGTGTGATTGCTCAATAGTCTTTAGAAGATTATTAATACGACTTTCAATCTTATTATTGAGTCCTTCATTTTTGTTGTTATCTTTTTTATTTTATTAAAATTGAATTTATTAAATAAATTATTATTAACATTCAATTTAATTACCGATCTGATTTTCAAGTTTAGTAATTTCTGATAACCTATTCAGGTCAGTATATTTTTAGATTGGTATACTGATCTGATGCGTCATCACTTTGGTACTGACTAGTTTTCCTTATTAAATAGTAGATTGAGCCTATTAGGAAAAATGGGGTAGGTCAAGTTTTAGTTATTAAATAGACGCTTGAAGGAGACTAACTATTATAATGAGCAAACTATGTTGGGTTTAAGATCTATTCTTCTGTGAAAAAGATTTTTAGAGTTCTATAGTAAGATTAGCGTGGTTGAGAGGAGAAATATGTTCCTCAACTCTTTTCTGGAAAACTTTGAAGCTTAGCATTTAGTACCATATTTTCAATATATAGCTTTGTTCCATTTTGTTTAAGTAGCATGAGCATTGTCAGCTTTTGAGTTTTCTTAGTGTAAGAGAGACTACATTCAATTTTGAGATGTAGTCTCTTTATAAAGATAATACTTGGGTGAGAAGGATTGAAAGCTTCTCAAACTTCTTGAAAATTTCGATTGGGGTTTATTGAGAGTGGTTTGGTTGAAAGTCTCGTGAGTTCGTATTACTCATCTATTAACTTTCTAATTTAAAATTATTTTTATTTATTAATATTTAAATATATTTAAGAAATGGAAAGTTAAAGATTTTTTAGGCCTTTCTTTTCCTTCCTCTACAATAAGAAATCTATCTAGCATGGCCTTGTAACATTAGTGCTTTTAAATACATAAAAAAGTACCAAAGTACTAATTTTTCAACAAAAAAGAATCTTGATATTTTTTTGAAATATGTGACTAAGAAAGTGGTACATTAAGTTATTAGGCAATTAATTAATTAGATAAAATTAAAATTAGATAGAATAATTATATATTTAAACTGATTGAGTAAAACTACTTTCATATACCACTGTCCCGTCAATGATCTTATAATCAATTAATCTGATAGACAAACAAACCAACAATAAATAAAACTTCAGCAAAAATTGATCTCCAAATCCTTATACCAATCGCCAAAAAAGGTTTTAAGCCAAGAAAAAACCTTATTAAACAGCCATGAGAGGTGGGTCAGGTGCTCCATTTTTGGGACACCATTTTTTTGATCAAATGCGATTAAGTATTCATGTCAAGGAGTGGAGGTATGAATTTCTAACGGTTTTTCAGTGCTAATCGATATGATGGTATTGCTGCTCTAAAAAAGCTACAGATATATGCTACCAAGCTTGGAGGAATTTAGACTAGACGTTTGTTTCAAGCATCAAAAATATTTGAGCTAATACTTGGAATTAAGATAAATTTGAAGAATTAATCTCAGTGGGTGAATTATAATAGAGCTTAATCTAATGATGGGGCCTTATTAAGAAAAGCTATAGCGAAAGAGTACATAGGAGGAGTGAGAAAAGGTGCCCTGAGTAATGTAGCTGAAATTTATGAAGAGAGCCATAAAAGCCAAAGATCTAAAAACTAAATAAGCTAATTATACATTGGGAACTGCGATAATCAACTCAAGGTGCATTCTATGTAAATAATAATGTGTGAACTTTAATTTTTTTAATAATTAGCCTATATATAGTAACACACTCTTTAATAATATTAATCTCTCAAAACGGAATTACCATTGCATCTTCCGCATATTAATAGTAGTCAAAGGATTGCGAATCACTCCTCTCTGGTGTATTTTGTGCCTGATGTAACATTACCTTTTTTTTCTTCATTGAATGTACTCTTTTAAGTGTAGATTTAGAGAAATTACTTTCATTTTCCAAAGAATGATTAAATAATCAAGAATAGAAATATATAATTTACTTACTTTATATGTTATAAAATTTATTTATATCTTATATTAAAGTATAAGTGAATAACTAATAAAAAGAAAATATGAACTATGCTTTTCTTAAAAACTATTTAAAACTTAAATGTCTATACTTAATTAATAACCCAAACGAAATTTGGCCAATAAATAATTAAGTTAGTAAAAAAGAGCAATGATAATTGGCTAGTAGATAATATAATTAAAATGAATGGTAAGTATTTAATAATGAAAGTTAATATAGTATAAATCAAAAATAATTAATTTTTACGAGCTATGTCTAAAAAATAAATTTAGACATAGCTCGTTAACATAATTAGTTTTATAAAATATTATTATAACAAATCTAAGTTTTTGATTATTAATGATCGTCTTTTTAAATATTCAAATTTTCTCTAATTCTCTTATGCTCATAATCACTCTGAAATTGTTGATAGGCTTTTACTATATATATGCACCCTTCAATACTAAAAGTTGAGGACTATAACATCAAGTACATTAAGCAAATTTTCTGTATTTTCAATCAATTCTTTAATAATAAGGTGATTGCATTGTGATCAGCTAGAAACTATTGTACTATGTATATTAAAATAGGTCAATAATTTTTACAGTCTTCCTTTGAAAATCCATAATATCGCCATTAATATTAATCTTTATATATTCTCTCTAAAGTCTGCGAAACACATCCCTACCTTGTCTATCGATAATTGAATTAGGAAAACTATACTACATTAAAGGATACTTGAAAAATTTCTGATGTAAGCGTAGATTCCTGAGTAGGGTGCTTCTAACTTAGACTGAGATTCATGAGAAGAGTATGTCAAACTATACCAATTTCCATCCTCATGAATCTAATAAAATTTTTAAATTTAAGTTTACTTAATGTATACTTTTAGTAAATAAACTTTCCATTAGGTAGCAAATCATGCTATAATAATAGAAAAGCAGAGATTTTAGTTTTATTTTCAATATATTGAAGAACTTACTATAGCATTTTATAAGCATTATCTCAAATTTATAAAGTATATTCATAATTTTATTAGCCGGCAAAGTGTTACCAAAGCCCAAAATCTCCTCAATATTTTACCTAAATAAATAAATTAATTTATCAAATCTATTGTTTGTAGATTTATCTGAGTCTAACTCGCTAATATCAGGTCCATCTGATAATAAGTTTTGCTCTTTCATAATAGGTGAAGGCTTAAAATAATAGGATTCTATGTCTGCTTCCACCACTTTTAAAATTGAAAGGCAAAGATTGAAGTTACCTTCTATGAATATTAATATAGTATATTTTAAATGGGTAAGCAGTTAAAATTTAATCAAAAAGAGTTAAAATACAATTATGATTAAATCAGATTATATCTATAAAAATCAAGCTGTAACTAATTGAAAAATGCTTAAATATATTTTTATTTTATTTTAATTAATTAATCAAACATAGAATTATTGTATTTTCTTTTCCAAATCATTTCTATTTTAGGCCATCGAACTTTAAGTTGATGTTTTCTCATTCACCATTTCTAGATAATACTTTTTAGATATCTTCACCATATCTTAATGGTATTGAAAGGGTATCTTCCTCAAAAATACAAAAAGTAAAAAAAAGAGAATTAATAATAACAATAACTTCAGTAACAACAGCAGCAGCAATAATAAAAATATATTAATCAAAAACAAATAAAAATAGAGTCTGGGAATTTTTCCTAAAAAAATATATTTTACTAAAATTCTTTGTTAATTAACCTAATGTAAAACATGATAATGAAGATGAAGATAATCAGTATGAAAAATTTACAGTTTTTGATAATTTTATATTAATTAGGAATTTTACCCAGACTCTATTTTTATTAATTTTACTTAAAAAATTGTTGTTATTGCTGCTGCCTTTGTTATTGAAATTATTTTTATTGTTAATTTTTATTTTTTAACTTTTTGGTTTTTTGAGGAGATAACCTGAAGAAATCTAAAAAAGATTTATCTAGGAATGGCAAATGAGAAAACAGCAACAACAAGTTCGATGCCCTAAAATAGAAATGATACGGAAAAGATATTCCAATAATTCCATGTTTGATTAATTAATCAAAATAAAATAAAATTCTCGACATTTTTAAATCCTAGTAATTTTAACTTTATTAATTAATTAAAATTCACACATTATTTACATAGATTAAAAGTATCTTAAAAGATTTGTTTAGGATAAGCATCTCTGCTGCTCAAGATAGAATAACTGCTGGGTTTTATATAGAGCGCCCCATGAATATAGATAAGAACCGGAATGAAATTAGAGACCAAGTTCTTGAGGGATTGTAAATACTATGATAAATGATGAGTAACTTTCTTCTAAGTTCCTTAAAATATGCCATGAGAAAGTTAATGCAGTATGGCTTTGAGGTGGCTCCGATACTGGCGAATCAACGCTTGCTAAAAAAGAGGAAAAGATATTTATCACTGAGAGATTAAGAAAAAGTGATGCCAATATTCTTGTTGATGATAGCTGACCATTCAACTTACCAGGCATTGTGATAATTATTGAAATCAACCACAAACACCTAAACGGTAAACGAAACCTATCACGATGAAACCATTCTTAGAAGGCTAGGACTACCAAACAAGCATAAAGTATCAATCTAATGAAATGAAATTTTTACTAGCAGGTTGTTTTTTTTATATATAAAATAACCACTCCGTTTGAAAAGATGGAGAGCGCTGAAAGAGAAACATTGTACACAAGGATAATTTTAGTAAATTTACGGCTTAGCTAGATGAGCACTACTGGATCAAAGACATTCCCCTTCACTACAATTCAAATGGCTAAAAACTTTCGCAAGAGACTCCAGGACCACGGAGTGATTACTGGTCGTAAGTAGGAGGTTTTTATCTAAGATTGAGGAATTTAGAATGCGTAATACACGGTAAAAAAGACAAGGGCGAAAACGAAGAAACTAGTAGAATCTTGAATCTAATTAATTTAATTGCCTAATTACTAAATGTACCACTTTATTTCCCTTGTACTTAATATAAAAATCAATCACTTTTTGTGAACGATTTTTACTTTGGTACTTTTTTTATTGTATATGCAACCATAACATGTGTTTAGTGTTTTAGATTAGTACATATTTAAGATCAAACATTTACCTGCTACCGTTCTAAATGGAATTGGTAACTAAAGAACTATTTCCTTTTACAAAAAAACTTTTCACTTTTTTTAAAAATAGGATAACTAAACCTTAAATATAAGCGTTTAAAATTTAATAAAATCAAAATTAAAGTAATATTATAAACTGATTTGAATTTATCTATATTTACTAATTGTTTTATTTTTAATCAATATTTATTCAATATTAAGTCTTTTTTAAAAAACCTTTAAAATCCAATTTTTATATTGTTAAATTTTCATAATAAAACTAATGAATATAAAAAGAACCTCAAAAATTAATATAAAACAATAAAATATTGCTGACAAAAGATGCTTAAAAGTTCCACTACAAGACATTTTAAACTATATTTGGAATATTCTTTTTTAATTTCATGAATTTTTGCATAGATTCTTAGTAATAATTATATTCTTGGATGTATTTAACATCACATTTCTAGTTAATAATTTTTAATTATATATTATAATTATTGTTTGATTTAATAGAAACTATTATAGGTAAATTAATTTACTATTTAATTTAATGGTTTCGAAGGATCAGAATATATAATTATATCATTCGTTTTTTAATGAATAATTAGATATTAATGATATGTTAAAAGAATATTCTACCTCCTAATAATAATGAGTAATATTATAATTAATTATCTATGATTATCTTAGATTTAATGATCCTCCTCACTGTAATTAATTAGAATTTTTTTGAAACATACTATTACTAAAATTATTCAAACAAAGCAACAAACTTTGAGAAATGTAATTAGGTTTATTTTTAAGATAAATTTAATTTTTTTTTTTTAACTTTTTCGGCTTTTTTAATGAAATATATATATATATAAATATGAAGCTATAATCTATTAATTATGTTAATAGTTTTTGTTTTATTTTATTTATAATATAAGTATATTATTTAAACTAGAAAAACAATAAAGCAAGTTGCCTCAATATCTAAGTCACTCATTAGCACTTGTATTTCTTAGATATTTTACTCTCAAATATTTCTCTTATTGATTCAAGCAGCTCACAGATCCCCTAAATATTTCAGGATTTTCACTGGAATTCACTAGCAATACCGATTTGCAAGAGTTCAAAGATCCATATCAATCAATGCATCATAAGTAAATGTAGAAAGTATCATAAATATCTAATTTAGACGGTAACTAACAAAGAATTCTTCATTGCAGGCAACAATGACTCTACTTGTATGCCTCTTTCAACTGAAGTAGGGATACCAATAAAAATATGGAGGATAGATAACTGATCAACTTCATTTAATTTCCTTTTGGGCATTAAGAAAGAAGATTTGCTTGATTGCTCGATTGGCAGAGTCAGAGTTGAATTTAAGTGAAGCAGAAGTGAAATGTGCAGAGTTTAGTCCTAGTGTAAAGTGGTAATAAATTTATTGTGAGTAAATGCTTATGTCTTAAACAAATACATATAATTTGTGTGAAATATTATTTAATTAAAAACAAATTATCAGACAACAATTTTAAATTATTTAAAAATATTAGGATATATATTTTGTTTTTTAATTATTTGCATTAAATTAAATTTTCTCTTCTATAAATTAAAATATAATTTATAAATATATAACTGTCTTCCAGCATGCTAATTGATAGTAATCACTTCATATAATCTTGTGTTATGATATTTTATTGTAGATTTTAACAAGATTATTACAATGCTTTGAATTAATACTTTAACACTGTTTTTTTATATGCAAACATGATTAAAAGATTTGCTTATAAGACTCATAATATTGTGGCTTCATTTACTTGCCCCAACTTCTTCGCTTTATAAAACTCTGTTATTTCTATAATAAGATTGACTGATAAATAGGTGTTATTTCTCCATTAAATAAATAGTTGTGAAGATAAAAACTATGGGCTGTCACAACTTGACTATTGATAAAACACAAACTTTTGGTAATTTCTACTTCTGCTTTGAACTACAGCTACACGATCTTCGTGGCAGTTAGAATTTTCTGATTAATGATCTTTTTAAATTTTAATATTTAAGTTGTTGTTCTTGTGAATGGAGTACTGGTAGTAGAAGTTAGAGATGTAGTAGTGGAATATTTTGTTATCGTCTGAGTATTTCTGACCATTCAACTTTGAGACTAAGTCAATAATCTGATGTCTAAAAGAGGAACAATTCCACATAACGTTTGCCACTTTTGAATAATAATAATTCAGTTTATAATTAAAAATTAATATTTAAGTCTAATATTGTAATAATAAAGTTAACTATTTTAATGAACAAGTTAATCAACTTTTTATTTAATTATAGCATTTTATATAAGCCTAAATTTAAACATTAATTATTGCTGTTAAATGTTAACTAATTACTCATATTATTTTATAATTACTTTGAATATGCGGGATTTCATCAGGAATTGAAATAATTACTAGCAATTAAGGATTAAGAAATAATGAATTTACATTAGAGAAACAATTTGCTTAGAAATTTGATTAGAGAAATAATTTGAGATGCAAAGAGCATAAATAGCAACCCTAAAGTGGTTAAAATAATTAAAAATGGTTTTTATTATGATAAAAAATGTTAATATTAATTTTAGTATTAATATAGAGAACTATATATCTTGCTTATTTCTAGTACTCTTCGTTATAAAGTTAATGTTAGACCTAAGATATTTCCTATACTTTATAATTAATTTCTTTGTTCTTTATCTATTTAAATTTTACAGTACTTTTATAATAATTGAAGTAAAAATAATATTGTTTTAAATTTTTTATGATAATTGATAGTCACTCTATAAAATATTTGAAATAACTACTAATAGGTGAACATTAATGTTAATAATATTGTAGAAATACATTTGAATTTGGAAAATTAAATATAATTAAATAAATATTAAATCAAAATCGTGGCAGTTAAAGTTGTCCAATTTAAACGATCTTGGGCTCATTCGATAGAGAATTAGCTGGACTTTATTATTGGCGGTACTATTTTATCGCATCTTTGAAATGAGTTGACTCGACTTTAATGTGAGTGTATAATTTAATGAATTTAGAGATGTTTAATTAAAGTCGAGTTATTTCGCTCCAGGGATAAGATAAAATAGTACCGCCAATATTAAAGTCCGGCTAATTTTGAATTCTCTATCAAATGAGCCCAAGATCGTTTAAATTGGACAACTTTAACTGCCACGATTTTGATTTAATATTTATTTAATTATATTTAATTTTCCAAATTCAAATGTATTTCTACAATAATTAATTATGATTATTCTAAATTGAAATGTCTATTTATGAAATATCTGTTTATTTTTTTTAGGAATTAATTGATTTCTCTTCTTTTGTTCTTCTCTTAAGTCTATATAATTCAACTTTGATCTCATCCTTCAAACATTCTTTATAATACTTTGCAAAAGCTTTTGTATTGAGTAGAATATTTCTGCATTCACACTTCTACACTTTGCATTGACTAATCAAATGGTCACTAGTTTTATAAACCTTTTAATCAGTCATTTCAATCTAGTTCAATGGCAGAGAATTAATTATAATTACCTCAAATCTTTCGACAGACTCTAAAATGATACTTCTTTCTCGTATTTTGTTTCAATTGCATATCTTTTCCAATTTTAACATCACAGAAATCTTTTCATTACTAAATGAAGAAAAATAATAATATTCATCTATCTATGATCAATGTATCTGAGGCAAAAATTAGATTGAAATCTATTATATATTATACCAGGTTGGGTAATCTTTTAGCACATCGCAAGCAAAGATCTCAAATATCACATTAACAATACATATATTCCAGTCACTGTTATTATATAGTATGGATCAGTCCATCTCTGTGGATTTTTATTTATGTATTATTTGTTATTAAAATACATAAAAAGTATCCTCATTATCTCATATCATGCTCTAGTTATCTCTTTTAATTTATGCATTTCTCGGAATTTCCGAATAAAAATGTTTATTGTTATTCATATAGAGGGACAGTTATTATCTCAAGAAGCAATGGTTCGAGAATCAAATGCATACAACTCTTTATTAAATCATTCATTTTATGATGTAAGACCAAGAATAATATTTGTGTTTTCCTTATTTATCTTTACGTAACTCAAAAGATATTATGTATTTCACCTTTTAACATCAAACCTTAAGCTTTTAAGCATTTTTATATATTTTTATTGAGGTATTAAGACTATAAATAAGTCTGAGATTACCAAGCAACTTAATTTCTATTACTGTTCATCGATATATAATATCATAGTTTTACTAATTAATATGGATTTGTGAAATTCCAAAATGAAAATAAAAAACATTCTAATATGTTTTGATTTTAGAATATTATGCTCATTCAGAATTGAAGTCCTTTTATTTTTATTTTCTTGAAATCATTTATACTAATTATTGAATATTAGTGTTTTATACAAAAAGATCGCAATTAATGTGATTTTAAATTATCAACATACTGATTTCACTTGCAATTAAGATTTATTTCTAATTCTTTTAAAATATATATTTAAAAAGTTTAACTCTCTTAAAAGTAAAAATACTAGTAAAAATACCATTTTGATTTGCTACTAAGCCAAAATAGAGTATAACTAGAAAATAGAATATACAATTTATGCATGAGAATCATACTCCAAAAAGTTATTATTTTTATTATTATTATAAACAAGAAATATTGAGACCCTTCAAATTCACTCATAGAAAACAGCAGTTTTTTGGGGTATGTTAATTTATTAATAATAATAATAATTTGATCACATTGAGGTCTCTAAGGACCCCCGATCTTAATAAGCAAATAAGCTTGTAATGGTCAAGCCCTTTTAGTCTAATATATAAAATAATATCATCTATCTGTTCAATCTCTTGGTTGTCTCGATTAGATTCTTAAGTTCAATCTAATATCTATCATCCCTCAAAATAATGAGTTCTTGTGAGACCATAACTGTCTTAGGTGAACTCTTCTTAGTAGAATCTGAGTACGTACTTTTCAATTTCTCTCTCTTCCTCTTCTCTATCAATGGGTCGAACCCCATCATAGACTCCAAAATTTGATTCTTCGAAGGATCTTAGTGTTCTGTAATTCACTTCGAGGCAGTCTATAGAGTCGCAGACTGGACACCATTTCCCATTTACCTTTAGTTCATGCAATCCCACTTCCTTAGACATCTTTAAATTGAATTGTTATTAATTAATATAATAAAAGTCCCAAATCTTTTATATATTACTTAGTAAAAGTTCAATCAATTGTATTGGTTAGAATCAAGATTTATCAAATAAATCTGATGGGTTTAGGGGTCTCTGGGTTTTCAAAAGTTTCTTTCAGGCTCTTGCCTGATTATTTTTAGTTAGGTATGTATTGTGTTCATACTTGTTTATACCTTTTGTTGTTAGTATGTTGATGTCATGTGCTCCTTAATTAGTAGGTGATCCTCTTTTATTATTAAATAGCAAAAGATAGTTGGGTGATTCCTCCCATATCTTTGTTAGTTTTGGATCCAATTACATTATAATAATATTTTAAAGGAGTGATTCTCTAATTTATGAATTTTTCCTATTAAATAGGAAATTAAGGTCATGACGTATTAGAGATTAATAGGTGTTTATTCATTCGGGTAGGTTGATTTCTAGTTTATCTTCCTATTTAGTAGGTGATGGAGATGTTAAAATTCCATCTTATTTCCCGAGGTTTGTATTTTTCCTGCTGCTGTTTCTGAGAGATTTGTTTTGTATTTCTGAGATTTTTGGACAGTGTTAAAACAATTATGTAATGATGTCTTAGTTAGAGATGTGTTTAAACTGTTGACTAGGTTTCTTCGGTTAAGCCTCAGTGCCAACTTGAAGTTGATATTGTCAAAATGAACAGAGAGTGGACTTTGAAAGTTGGAGCTAGGTAGTATATTAGTTAAGGATTCATATACTTTTTATGAAGAAGTTCAAATTGCTTGACTCTCAAGGTTATCAATTCAGAAATTAAAACATCCTTATAATGAGAGTGAGTTCTCCTATGACAGACTTTAAAGATTGTTTTCTAGCAGGTTGAGTGACAGGTACTGAAAGAAAGTACTGACTTAAGAGTCTCAAGCATACATACTCTATGATTATGGCCACTCGTGAGTATGTTAATACTTTCTTTGTTAAGCATACCTACGAATTCAAGATTCGTCAGGAGGAGAGCGCTTGTCGGACTACCTCAGGCATGGTTCATACCTTTAACTTTTAGAACGGTTCGTCTTGTCCCCCTCGTTCCAACCCAAATCTATTAACTTTTTAAGTTAATGTTATTTATTAATAAAATAGTAAAATATTTATGAATTACAAGTGAAATTGAGAAAATTTACAGAAAAATATATTGCAATCTATAAGTTTTTATTAATGTTATGAGAAATATGTATTACAATAAAAGCTAAATTAAGAAGTAAATTCGATAAGTATAAAATATATTTAAAAAATGGACAATTAAAATGTAAGAATTTATTCATTTTATATGATATTCAATAAATATTAAAAGATAATTGTCATTTGAGAAGGCGCTGGCAAAATAGATAACTAAAAGCAGCTACTAGTGTGATGATGAAATTCTCAGTGTCTATAGAATAAGAAAAGAACAAAGGTTTAAAGGAAAATTTTCAACAAACACTTGGCAGATAATTAAAGAATTCAAAACTAAGAAAGTAAAATTCAATAATTTAAAGACAGAACTACCAAACAATAATAAATTTTTGTTAAAATATGCTATAGAAGAGAGATTCAATTATATAAAACAACTGAAGGATAGTAAAAAGAAATGAGAAAATTGCTAAAAATAAAGATCCAAAAGAAGCCATTAAAATTCCTAACAAAAAGAGGTAGATCAAGACTAAGACAATAGTATTATTTTAAATAATTCTACAGAATGTCAAAGATTTGACCATAAAATGAAGCAAGATTAGTTATTTAGAGAAATTAAAAACAAAAAATATGAATACAAAGATTTTTTAGAAATCAGTCTAAAAAAAAAGAAAATTGGTGTCAAAAACTAAAACACTACTCTGGCAAGAAATGTAGGAGTAACTGCAATTAACAGTGGCAAACACGAAATTAAAAAAATATAAATAACTTATTCTTTAAACGATATTAAAATAGGTGGGTTCTCGCCACACATATTAACTGTATAAATCCCTCTTTATTGAAATAATGAAGTCTAAAAACTCCAGAATCGAATAGTAAAAATTATCAAATCGTTGAAAGAGAAGAGCCATAAACAAAGGATTGAACAGAAGATTTTAATTTCCACATCTAAAAATAGAGGAAGAGAATGAACAAAAGGTTCTAAGGAATCTATTCTCAAGGAGTTGATGCTCATTCGAAAGGGAACTAACTAGATCAAATCTTCTCAAACGTAGAAAAGATCAATTGGTAAAAGAATTAAATGAGTTTAATAAAACATAAACCATTCCAAATGAGCTCAAAAATAAATATTACTTAGACGATTTTAACATTCTGATAAAGAAAGAACAACTTAATTTTATGAAATAAGTAGCAATATTGAAAGACCTTAGTGAAATAAGAAAGCTAACCTAAAATATAAGATATGGCAAGACCTAAATATAAATGGAATATTTTGAGGATTAACAAGAAAGCAAATTCAAAGAGAGAAATTGGAATTAGTAATCAATGGTCTGGGTAGTTATGAATAACTATGCTAAAATCAGAGATAATCATAATATAGTGGATTTAGGCAAGAAGGGACATGAAAAATACTGTCTTTACAAAAATGAAGTTAAATGTTTTTTATATGTGGTAAGAAGACAAGCGAAGAATCATAAAAAATGTCAACCAATAAAATGAATTACCATAGAAGATGAGAGAATTGAGTTGGGAAAAAATTATTAGGCATTAGACTTTATGGTTAGCTTTTCTTACACAAGAGAATGAGACTAAATACATATAAGTAGACAGAGAAGGACCAGGAATTTGGGACATATTGCATTTATGGAATGTTAAAGAATGTAATTTTACAAAGCTATTAGTTCCGATGATTCTGATTGGCATTTGATTCTTAAATTATATTAATGTTAAAAACTATTTGCCAGAAAAATAACATATAAGTTGAATGAAAGCTATATTTTGATTACATAAAAGAAGGGAAACTTATTTTACTAAGCATTTATCAAAATGAGTAGTACTCATAAATTAGTAATGCAAGCAAGACCATTAGTAATTAATTCACATTTACAGAAATAATAGTTAGTATTTTTGAAATCAAAATTGTTATTATAATAGAAATTACTATTCAAAGTGAACAATAGAACCAAACTAAACTTAATTATATTACTAGAATATGAAAAACTAAAAGAAGATGAATAAATATAAAGAAGCATACCTACTAGTTGATCTTAAATAAACATATGATTCAGTTTAGAAAAAACAAATTACTTTTGATATGAAAAAACGAAAGTTAATCAGAAAGATTTAGAGATAGTCATTTTAATTGAGCTGCTTTACACAGGGAACAGAATAAAATATGAAGAAAAGGAGATAAACACTGACGAATAGGTGACCTAAGGTCAGTCGGTTAACTGAAGTTACTATAATAAGTGAATTATAGAAATAAAAATCATTCACCATTCAAAATAAAATATACACCCAAATCATATAATAGAATTGTGATTATTCTTATAATTAAAATTCATGATAAAAAATAGCTTTGCAAATGAGTACTTATATTTTTATCAAAATTTCATAATGTTTGGATAATTATATTCGATACTTATAATTATAATTAATTTTGGATTAACTGCAATAAAAAATGAATAGCGATGTTTGAAGTAAAATTAAATAAAAATTAATTCATTTTTATAAATGTTTCTTTTCTGATATTGAATCATGAATTATTGATAAATTAGATAGTTATAGATGTTTATATCAATGATAAATATTTTAAAGATAATGAATATCAGAATTATTAAAAATAAACTAATATTTTAGATTATCAGATTAATATTAAAATAAAATATTATATTAAATTGTATTATTGAACATCTTATAAATTATTAATTAAATACCAAACATTAGGAAATATTACTCTTTTTTTAAATAAAAACTGCTAATATTTATATATTTAACATTTTAATCATTTGTAATTAAAGAAAATATTGTTAAAACAGAGTAATTTGTGAATGTATCACTATGATATATAGCTGTAAATAAAAAAATATTTTATGAATGTTTACATATGATTTTTCATAATCATTTCATTTACTCTAATTTTTTTGAAATGAAATGACTAGAAATAATAATCAAGCTATTAATATTATTTCATTTATTCACCAATGCTTTTACAGTATAATTTCTGTATTTTTGTGTTATTATAGTTCTTGAAAAGGTAATCGAGATTGTCTTTCTCAAGATTAATAGTAAAGTGGATTGGATGAGTCAACCATCCTTTCATGCCATTTAAGTTTATCTTGTATCTTTTTCGTTGCTTATAAAGTTCAAGTCGATAATTCTTTTACCCAGAGATAGCAAATCTAGTAATCCTAATATTTATAATTAGCTGTTGCTATCGTTGTGTATTTTTGAACAATTCTAAATTTCTAGTATCCATTAGTACTGATTAATAATAAGACTTATTTATAGCAAACAATTGCGAAAGCTAGAAAGTTATATTTAGCATGAGGTTACCATCCTTAAGCATTCACAAGAAGAAGTTGGCTGAAATAATTGAGTAAAGTCATTGCTTTACAGCAGTCTATAGTTGCTATGATTGAAGCTCTAAATCTCAAAAATGCATAATGATGAAGATAACAATAAGAGTATTTTATATTTGATGAGACTGAGGAGAACGAGGAGTCTGAGGAGGGTGAGGGGTACGAGGAGAATGAGGAGAACTAGGAGTCTGAGGAGGGTGAGGGGTACGAGGAGAATGAGGAAAACAAGTTCAAAGAGGAAACCCAGGAAAAAGAGATAACTGAGGAAAGCAAGTATAAAGAATTCCAAAAACAACTTCTATCTGGAATGCTTCAAATGGGAACTACTAATGATTATCAACAACAGGTAGACAACAAAATGAAGTTAGGTTAGCTTAATATACAATTCTAATAAAAACTTGCTCCAACTTAAAACATTCTTCTTGAATGACTTATGATGAAGTTGTACAGGATTAAAACTATAAACTCATTAAATCTTTTGATGATAATCATAAAATCAGCTTCATACAACTTAGACGGGAAACCTATGCTTACCAATTAAAAGATAAAATAACATGATGACTTCTAATAACAATATTATCAGTTTTTAATTAATTTGAAATCACAATACTAACACACACACCCCTCCTTATTAGCAAATCAGTAAAATGCTGAATCAACCAGGAGCTTTGACCAACTAGCACGACTTTATACTTTATCTCAGGTATGAATGACTAAATCCTAATCAAGACTCTCCTGTCTACTTAATCTTCAAACTTATCTTACTAGCATTCCTTGTTCAATAATTCAATAGATTTATAGACTCTAAAGTTCGTAATCCTATGCAGATACACATATCTGAAGCATGAACAAGCTATCTCATGACAATATTGATTTCCTAACGAGCTAGAACTCATTACAAAGGCAGGTAGAAATGACTTTTGCAGAAAGATGCGTGATGCTACACAGAAAGTTCCCTGAGCTAGGAATTTTTCCCTCTAAAATTTATCGTATTTATTAAGAAAAAGGAATAAAAAGAAAGTTCATTAGTGTGTACAAAAACATGAGTTACAACTTTGAAACTTATAACGTGTGAGCTGTTTTAAGAGATGAGAAGCAAACTTTCTGATGCTATACAATAAGATATGAAACTAGTATTCATAGAAGAGGTGATGCTTTCTTACTCTACCAATCTCAAGCAAGGGTGCAGTAATCGGCATCTCAATATAATTTTGAAAGACAAACTTTAATTCACAAAGAGTATTGCTGTAGTAGCAGGAGTTTCTCTTGACAAATGTCTGGAACTATATTTTAGTTATGATAAGTCAGAGAACATTAAAAAGTTTTATGATTTCATCATAGGCTTGCATGATCAAAATTAGAGAAATAAGCTTGCAATGATTCTTGATAATCTAAGAGTACATCATAGTAAAAATATCAAAGCTTTGACTGAAGATTTCGGAATCACTCTCATTTTCACTCCACCAAACTAGCATCAATACAACCCTATAGAGAACTACTTTTCGGTTCTTATAAACTACTTCAAGAGGATGAAGATGAAGATAGTCTAATAGGACTAGAAGTATGATGCGAAAAGAGTTTTTAGATAAGCATTCCCCAGTGTGAATGATGGTGTTATAAAAGAAATATGCAAGAAAAAATGAAGAAGTTTAATTTATGATGTTATTTTAAATTATGCTAATTATAACTCATAAGTTAAATCTGATTGCGTTGTTGTTAATTGTGACAGCAACTGATTAAGACTCAAACTTAGTGGTGTTCATATCTAAGAGCCGAGATCCATCACTAGGTTTGATTCCTTTTCTAGCTGAGGCATGCTCTATTCCCCTGAACCGCTTAAGTGACAATACTTTAGGAGGTGATTGCTTATGTTATCTGCCCTTCATTAGCTTAGTAGAAGCTTTCAGGAGTTGCATAGTCCTCCAAGATTTTTCTTTATATAATTTAATTTAAGGCAGGATAAGATATTTGAAATAAAGGGATAGCTGGTAAGTTGCGAGAACTAATCATCTTAGATAAGGATGAAGTCATTCTACTATCTTTAGCCATCACACTGTTCCTCCTTGACTTGTTGATAATGTGTGCGAGATACTCTGGCTGAATTGTATTAAGAAAATTGAAGAAGTATTGTCTGTCTATAGGTTTGAATTTCCCTAACAAATCAAAACCCCAAAACCCCTTAATGAGGTTTATAAGTGCTTTGATTTGTAGGGAATTTTGTTAGGGGTTGGGGTTATTAATAGGTTTTAATGTGAAATTTATAGTAAATGTAATTAATTTAATCACTCAAAATGCACTTTTGGATCATATGGTAGAGGTCTGAAGTTTATCTTACTTAACCACAACTCTATTTGCTCTATTGATATGTCTAAACTTGAGTTTGGTTTGATTATTATTTATTCTGCCATTTGTTTTATTGATTGAGAGACTCTGGATTTGTCTATAGACTATTTTATTCTTTCCTTTGCATCTTTCTCGCACCTTGTAGATTAGTAATCGCTGCGTAGCATTTCGCACTCTATTATTCTTGCAGCTAAAGCCCACACATCCCACTAAAGTCTCCATCTCTCCAGTCTTCTCTTTCTGGATAGTACCCTTGAGTTCCATTACAGTTCCAAGTCTTGATACCTCCACTCTTTAGGCTCTGTTGAAATCGATTATTGCTACTCTTACTGATGAAAAGTCTATCATTATATTTTCTGGCTTCAAATCTCTATGAGCAAACCCTAACTTGTTAAGCTCTTTAATACCTTGGATGGTCTGAGTTGCTATTTAGCCAAGTTACTTATGATTCCATTAATCTGTTATGAAATCTCTTAGGGTCATTTCATTGAGTTGGAGTCTGAAAGCAACATGATCTTTGGCAAGGAGAACAGCATCTAGCTTGATTAAGTAACTACACTCTTTAAACTTTGCTTGAGTGAGTACTTGATACTCATTTGTAAACTCCATTTAATATTTATCATCACTTAAGATATAGCTGAAGGGATACACCTTGTATGCGTATTGATGATTATTGATAACTTTCTTACCAAAGGAGTCTTCTAATATAAGGTATCTTTAAAAAGAAGTGTCTAGGTCAACTTAGGCAAGAACAGGAATCTTTTTATATTGAATCTTGATCATGATTTTTGTTTTCAGAGGTCAGTTGGTTGCGAGCCTTCTTAACGTACACTAACTCTCTAGCTTATTCAAGCACTACGACCTTAGAATATTCCCTCGCTTTTCTTTTGTTGAGAAGCTTCAGCTCAACTTCATGATTCTCAACTTCTATTTCTTTCTTGTGGGCTTTTAAAAGATGCTTCTTTAAGTCTCTTGTGTGAGAGTACTGTTTATGGCACTAAAGGCAATCAGACTTTCCATCAACTTTGTCGTACTTTAAGTATACAGTAGGCTTAGCTTCCTTATGGACCTTCATATGCCTGTACCAGCTAGATTATTGAGTGAAGTCTCTTTCACATAGCTCACAAAAATAGACTTCAACTTCTTCAGTTTGTATAGGAATTTCATTAATACCTTTCTCCTCCTCTCTGTCTCCCACACACTTGTTTGCCATTTATTTTCTATTATTAATTTCTATTTTAATAATATAGACCTCAAGTGATAGCTCTGGTAGCTCCTTATGAGAATTCATCTCACAGCTTTCGCACTTTTTATTGCTGCCAAAGGTAAGTCTCATTTAGTTTGATGGAAGTGCTGTTGTTTTTCTTAAAATGTTAGCGCTCATATTTAAATTTGAATTTAAAATTATAAAACTGCCTCTATAACTGAGAGCTTATATGAGAGCTTTGCAAGCCTACAAGTTTCAAGGGAAGTTTTTAGAGTATTAGAGAAGAAATATGAGTGTTAAGAGACGATCCAGCTCTAAATATGGGTGAGGAAGTAACCATTTTTACAATCAATAATAAGTTTATTATAGTACGTACCGATTTAGGAGGTGAACCTAATTAAGTACGTACTGGTTTAGAAGGTATTCTGTGATTTTATGATTAAAATTAGGGTGCTCCTAATTAAGTACTAGCTTTAATTAATGCTCCTAATTAAGTACTAGCATTTTAGGAGTTGCTCCTAATTAAATACGTACCAATCTAAATTTAAAAATATGGAACTATAACAGTAGAAATTGATATTAATCTCTCAAATTGAAACCAGTTCTCTAAACCTTCTCCATATCCTTCTTAGAGGTTGGCCTCCTATAGGATGCCCATATTTAATAGTAAGTTCTATAGAGGTATATAATTGAAATCAATAAACTTAAATTTGAATATCATTTCTTCGATCTGTAAACAAGATAGAGTCAATGAATGATGTAATGAAAAGAGTGCAAGCACAAGAATTGATTCAAAGATTTAGAAGCAAGGAGGATTTGCATCGCTACCTGGTGCAGCAAGGTAATAAACTCATAGTTGCTAATCTTTATTATGTAGTTGGTTTGTTCTTGCCAACGATGGAAGGTACTAAAATATCATTTCTAAGAGCGATACTCTGCGAAGAGAAGAAAGAATTGAAAACTTAAGATGTAAAGTTTGCAGAGATTCCAAACTATCCAGAAATCTCAGTGACTAACTTATACTATGATGCTATGAATGACCCAGAGGTTTCGCAGTACCTGCCTACTAAGAGCAGTTGTCAAATAAACTACCTGAAAGAAACTATTTCTTTGGCATACTTGCAACAATTAAAGGTGATTACTTGAAAGAAATTATTCAAGAATCTCATAAGAAAAGGTACAGCATCTCTTCAGAAGATAAGGATAAACAGGGGATCAAGATAAGTGAGAGCTGGCTATAAGAGTTGCAGAAGCACCCATATATTTCAAGTAAGATTTGTAGTTTAACTCTTTAGAAAAATCTGGTACTGGCATCTTCTTGATGAAGGAATAGAGCAAGCTTCACAGAGAGCGAAAGTCGCAGACAAAGTATGAAGTTAGCAAGAGACTTTATTCAAATATTTAGCCTCCAGAGTCAATGAACATAGATGCAGGAGCTGGCAGCAAGAGAAGAAACTTAGGAGGAGGGAAGCAAGAAATAGAAGAAAAGAAAGAGAAGCCAGCTCCCTCTAAAGAATTTTAAATGTGACTTATATATTCATTAACTTAACTACAAAACTTATTTATATACATTCACTCTCCCTTCTTTAGCACACTTTTAAGCCAACAAATTATCTACTCTCTTCGCTGAGCTTTTAATAAAGTCTACTGTATCGATAGGTAGGTCATGCATTAGATGGTATAGCAGCAGTTTCTTATAATGACCTTTTAGTATACCCCAGTAGAATTCAATTCCATTAAACTATGGGCTGTAAGGCACGTTGAACACTGGTGTTATTCTTAGTTGTTCATAACTTTTCCTTGTTTCTTTTGTCTTATGAACTGAAAGATTATCAACGAATAGTATAATCTCTTATTCAGGGTACTTCTCTCTCAGCTGCTCTAAGAACTTAATATACTGCTCTGTCTTAATAGAGCGAGGATGAATAACATAAGTTTCTAAACCAGCATCCTCGCTAATTCCTCCAAGAATTGCCATTGTTTATACCTTGACCTTTTAGTCATATACCTCTATATTACTATGCTTCTTATACCAAGACTTCTAGATGAAAGTGTTGAAGGTAAACACAGCCTCGTCAGCATGAATAAACTTAATATTACTCTATTAGGCTCTCTGCATTTAATTATAAATATAATTTAAGTTATTGTTGTAAAATGGCAGAGTGAAATCAATCACTCTCTTGATACGATTAACACCTTTGTAAGATATACCATTTCGTTTATAAATGTTTGCAACAGACTATGCAGAGATCTTCAACTCAGGGAACTGGCGGTGAAACATAATAGCTCGTTAGTCGAGAGAGAAGTGAGCCCAATACTTCAAAGTTTTTTCATTAATAAGATAGTCAATATGCTTCTAAAGAAACTTTGACTTCCTCTTAGGCTAAGAATTCAGCTATTATTGCTTTAATTACACAGCTTTCAAGCAGTGAGAGCGAACAGTTGATGGACTACGCTTTAAGAGCATTGCAATAGACTTATAGTTCAGTACTGGTTTGACTTATTCACTATATATATCACATCCATAACGCAGTTTAAACACTAAATCTATATACTCTTCATCATAAATAGACCCCAAAAGCTTGTTATTTTTGTCACGCATTTAATTAATAACCCCAACCCCTTACAAATTCCCTACAAATCAAAGCACTTATAAACCTCATTAAGGGGTTTTGGGGTTTTGATATGTACTGTTTTAGGAATTAGTTTTTTTTTAATATTTGAATTGTACAGTATGGAATGAAAAGTGATTTATTATTAATTCTTTAAAGTAATTATTTAAGTATACTAATGGAAGTTCAACTTCACGAGCACTGTTCAATACTTCACTTGAATACGGTCGGTACCTTTTGATCCACTTCGGTCTCGTCTACGATTGTTGGCTCCCTCTATCATCATCTCTATGTCTCCATCTTCTAACAGTCGCTGCTTCACACACACTGCCAGCTCGATCTCGTTGAGCGGAACCTCTTATCTTGCCTCTACATCTAACTCGTGAATTCTGCCATAAGCATCCTGGGTTCAAAGGACATTTTATCCAATTCACTCATTGCGTCGCATGGCTAAATCTTTTAGTCTTCCCGGAGATTGCCTCAACAACGCTGGTGTGGGTCTGCTTTTCGCCATCAGTCTCAATCTTCAGTACAAAAATTTGACGCTCGTTGGGCCTATCATTCATCTTTTGATTTAGTTTTTCCATTGTTTTTGATAGTGATACTGTGCTGTTTTGATCAAGAGCACATATATCATTAGAATGATTTCCCACTCATTTCAGCATTCATTTTGTTTTTTAATTATGTAAATATTAATAATAAATCACTTTTCATTCCATACTGTACAATTCATATATTTAAAAAAAACTAATTCCTAAAACAGTAGCAATGTAAATGTACAATTTAATCAGTACGCCTTAATATTTTTAAAAACTTAATAACATAAAACAGTACAATGTACAATGTACAATTTGGTCATAATTATTTTAATATTAAAATTTGTAATCAAATGTGTACTAAATGAAATTACGATTAGAGGCTTGCCGAATTAGTGGCAGTTAATATTAATCACACATTCAGTTATATTTTTATTTTTGGATTTCCCCAAATCAATTATACTTTAGCAATATAATTCAGTTGGACCTTATATTTGGTGCAATTATTCCGTGCTACTTTAAGATTATTATTTTTAAATATTTAGGTAAGTATCTACTACTAATAGATGTTGTCTAATTAATAAAATAAATTATAATAAAAAATAAAATAAGTTAAAGTAAGATATTAATAGGTTAATGATTTTGAAAATCAAATAAGAGTAACATAGGAAAATGATTAAAAAAAAAGACTAGGACCGATGGAATATATCATAAATTTAAACAAAATAACCATTCAATATATTGATATAGAAATAAGCGCACATAGAAGTAGTAGTATTAAATAAATCAGGCAAGGTGTTAAATATAATAATAGAAATTAAGATTTATTATTAAATTTTGCAAGTAATGGAGTTTTTAAATTAAGCAAGACAATCATGTTCAACATTTTTCCTTCCTATTCACGGAGCGGTTTCTAATGTTGCTTCGATGAGCTTAAAAGAATTGATATTGAGGTACGGGCCACTTCATTACTACTGTTTATAGGTGACCACTGACTTAAGAGCCTGATCAGCGACTATAAATGCATATTAATTGATAACCAAGCTGGAGGCAAGAGATCCTTCGTCAGTGGCAACCGTTAGCGGGTGATGGAGTTCGAACCAGGGTCTTCCATTTGCATGGTGAGGTGGCCACACACTCGCTTCCTGGTCACTCATCGCACATATTAAGATATTGAAATAGTTTTGAATTGAAGAAATATACTTTCATAGAGGATAAGATGAAGACACGCATTAATATTTATTTATATAATTTGTATTTTTAGAAAAAGAATTCTTCCATAAGTACAAGAATTGATTAATTCTACGTTAACACTCGTTAATTTATTATTTTTTTTTTCTCAATTTTGAGTTCATCTCCACTTTGCTATTTTTAATATTGAAATTACTATATTTATATATATAAATTATTATATTCTAAAGGCTTTCCCATTTTTAATAAGCAAAAGCTAAAATTAATTTAAATTAAATATAATTTTTTACTTTTAATCAAATTTAATTATCAATTATTATTACTTTAATTCTATTAGCATAAAATTCAATATATTGAAAATAGGTTCATGAGTAAGTTCTAATCAATAATTGCTCTATGTTTTAATGATTGAATTTTGAAGATTTATTATGACTTATAAGAATAAATAAAGTTATCACATTTAAATAGCCAATATTAAATGTATTACTATTCATGTATCGAAAAAGAAAGACTGTCAAATAATAAAAGTTGCATTGCATAATCAAAAAAATGAAATGATAGAAGTGATGGAGACTTCTGATGATCTTTTTATCTTAATGTCTAACTCACCTATAATTATGATCAATTCTCAAAGGTAAATTTTGACTGTTTTTGGGTACTATTCTGAAATTATGAGAAATAGTCTTTACTTTCTTATTCTTTTGTTAAACTTATTTTGGCAAAACTAAGAATTCTTATATCTATTATGGCTGTTGATTGTCTAGATTAAAATTATTTTGATTTTATCTAGTTTTACTGTGAAATTGAATATCATGAAATGGTATATTTATAATGAAAGACATGTTTGATAAACATAACGGGCCTCTAGAATTAATTATAGAAACTGTTGCTTTATAGGCAATTATCAACTTGATCACTTTACATATTTTCTGCTCTCTTTTTTGAATCGTTTTTATGAAATTTATATGAATGTAAAAGCAAATATTGCTGAAAATTAGTTAAATTTAAATATTCCTTAAAATTAATCAGCCATCACCTCCTTTTAGAATAATTAGTCTTTGAGATCATATTAAGTTCTTCATGATAATAATGTAAATATACTGCATAAACACTTCGGCAAGAAGTCTTGTCCTTATCCTCACAGCAATGCTTCAATTATTCGCGATGAAAATTATTTCCTGAAAAAAGTGCATATTAAAAAATGAATTCCAAAATTTTCATTCGAAAATTTGCTTGTAAAAATGTCATGGAGCTATTTAGAGAAGCTTGATAATTCAATATCCCGGCTCTTTGGGTAGATGTGTTAGCTGCTAATCTTCTTTGGTGGAGTAAATATTCCCTGCTTTGACAAATGTTCTTTTAAAACACTACAATAATTTCAAAACAGAAAATCGAGAATACCATTAGTAAATATAATATTGAATTCGAAGATATTTTAAGGAATTTTTTATATTATATAATGTAATTATCATTAAGTCAATAATCGACATGACTATTCTTGTATTCCTCTAAATTTAATAAGAGGTTATATACTTAATGTGTTAAAATTAATTAAACCAAAAATTAAAAAGTTTATTGTTTTATTATAAATTATAAATTTCTTAATAAGTTTAGTCTTTTGCAAATTATTAGATTTGCAGATTAAAAAATGAATGGACTAGAATATATAAATATTAAAATTTGTCATTCATAGCCTAAATAGATTGAATTAAATTATTTATAAAATAAAAAATGAATACCATTAATCATGACTATTACAAATTATAATAATAAATAATTATGTAATATATGTAGTTTAAGCTCTAAAAATGTGTGAATAAAAAACATAAGTTAGACAGAAGTATAGTAATATAACTTAATATATTGTAATATATGATTATTTAAGTATCTTGGATATGATGGTTTAAAAGAAAAGTACACCAGGTTTATTTGTAACAAATGTTTAGGTTAAAAAAGAATTCAAAATTTGATATCAAAATAAAGAAGGTATTAAGATATAGAGAGGAATAATAATAGAATCATACAGTATACTTGGGAATTATTTTATCTCCATATGATAACCCAGTATCAAACTAAATAGGTATTACAGGAAGAATACTGAATAAAATATATTTGTTGAACCTAAATGAACTGTATAAATTCATTTTAATTTAAAAAATTGTTTTAAATAAGAACATACATTATAAATTACAAGTGGATATTTGTAAAAATCTAATACATCAATAATATTCAATAATTCATATAACTTCTTTTTAAAGTTTAGAGTTTAACATATATATTTATATCATTATACATTTTACAATAATTTGGTGACATTGACATTGGGAAATGGCAAAAGAGTCAACTCTTGGATAAAGCACATAATTAACTTACTTTGAAGATTAGAAGAAACTGAAGTATCAAAATCGCGAATCTCGCCTCATTTCCAATGAAAAGAAGTTTAGATCGTTTAATAATTGGACAATCTTCTCTGAGGATATTCTTCACTAGTAAAGCACGGAGAGACGCATAAATCACGGATGCTACTTGAGAAATTACGCGAAGCTTAATCATATAACAATTTTAGTAGAGTTGCGATGAACTTCTGGCAATGCTAACTCGCGAACCATTAAATATATTTTCAATTCTGATTTTTATTTACGGAGGAAACCCATGATAAAGATGGTTAGTATATTGGATAAGGACGAAAAGGGGTTTTCATTACCCTCATGACAAAGCCTGCGAAAACACCAATTTGAGTCGCATCAAATCTTCTTGGTCCTCGTTCGTGGTCATGCTCTGTCCATATTGCCTTTTTAATAACGTTTTCGTGATCAGCTCCCGTAATAAACAATAGTGGGGGGTCGAAAGATTTCGTAGAGAAATTTTAATTTTTTTGAAAATGATAAAAAGTTTGCGATTTGCCCGAAAACATTTCAAAACCCGATGCCAATTTTTACATTTTATTGCAAAATTAAAAAAATATAGTAAATTATTACAAAATTTAAATGGAATATGGAACAGTTGTTTTGAATCTGATTTAATTTATTTTTTTTAAGATTATATTATTTTATGAGTGTTCAATGATTTTGCATATAAAAAGTGTATTGTATTTTTTTAAAAGTATTTTTAATATGCTGATAAATGGCTCCTCCCAATCATATATTATAAGATTATATTTATCTTCACCCTCTCCATCACCCACCCATTTAACAGTAGATCCTGTTTTTCAAATAAACTAATTTAAGTTTTCTTAATAAAATAATATTTATATATTGTAAATTTTTCAAAATTAAATTTCATTAGAGAAGTTAAATGTTGCTAGACTATATTTGAGGTGGAGAACACGATTTTTGACATGGCATCGTGATCATTCATCAAGGCATGTCCATGTAAAGTAGATGCATTTGTTTCTTAAGTCTTAAATTTAGAAAATAGCCTAATTTGACATTTGCTTGTTCACTATTTTACATAAATTGTTTCAAATAACCATACAAATAATTGTACTCATGGTTTAATTATTTAAATAAAAAAGAATTTCGTCAATTATACTTTTACTTATGATAAATTTAGCATTCTTTAAATTTCGATATTTTAAAATACATCTAGCTATTTGTTATAAAGTATAACTTATAATAATATGTATAACAGATTGTATTTCTTGCGGATACTAAATCAATCTCCACTATTGTTGATCGCTGCTCAATCAATATTTTGCCTTTTTAAGTCAATAATAATACTATAATAAACTGTCCACTTAACAATTTTTAATAGATTGGCTTTTCATAGCAATCTGTTCCTAAAAAGTTTATGTTTTTGAAATTTTATTATTTTAAATTTATTAATAAATAAATACCATATTGAGGTAAAATTTATTAAAATTAATTGTTTTATACTATAAATTAATAATATAAATATGAAATGGATCAGAATTTGAAGATTATTGTACACTCACATAGAATTTAAACAATAAATAACTTATAATATTTTTATTGTTCGTCCAATTAAGATTGAGGGTTTCAAAGAAATGGCTCATGAATATCACTTAAAAGGAAAAGAAAAAAAAGGAATTATTGTTATGACGATATTGTAGGAATACATTCGAAATTGGGAAATTAATTTAAATTAAATTAATTATAAATCAAAATTTGGGCAGTTAAAGTTGACCAATTTAAACGATTTTGAGCTCATTCGATAGAGAATTCAAAATTAGCTGAACTTTATAATTGGCGGTACTATTTTTATCGCATCCCTAGAGCGAGATAACTCGACTTTAATTAAACTCATCTAAATTCATTAAATTATACCCTCACATTAAAGTCGAGTTATCTCGCTCAAGGGATGCGATAAAATAGTACCGCCAATTATAAAGTTCAGCTAATTTTGAATTCTCTATCGAATGAGCTCAAAATCGTTTAAATTGGTCAACTTTAACTGCCCAGATTTTGATTTATAATTAATTTAATTTAAATTAATTTCCCAATTTCGAATGTATTCCTATAATAATTAAAAGGATGAGGATTATGAAGAAACACTTTCCTCTAAAACATAAACATTTTTCATAGTTATTGTTAGTGATTATTATATTATACTATTTAATTATTAATTATTTTTGAAGATAGAAAATCCTTATTTGTTTTCGGAAAAGTAGAAAACATGAGTAAACAATATTTTTTTTGGATATATTTTGTGCAATGGGTAAATTGAATGATATATATTGGCATTTACGGCACTCTCCAAGATTTTCAGGATCTCTAAGTCTCAAGCTTGCTCTGGTACATTTCGTCTTAATCCTTTAAATGATCAATTATTTACTTGTTTTTCTAGATGGATATTTGAATATTTTCAATAATGTAAACAAATTCATAGGAAAAATGTGGGCTAGAGTGAGCAATGATGTTACCTGATAATACTTTCGATAATGAGGGGGGGTGGAAGATTCGGCTTAATCAGTGTTCAGTATCCAAGGAGTCTAGATAAATGTATATTTTTGTTTCACAAGTTACTTTATGCCTTACTCTCAGAAATCTTTTAAGAATTCATATTATTATATCCTTTATAATAGTCAATATTTATCTTGCATGCACTTGTTTCCTTTAATAATTATAAAAATTTCCTATATAGTTAGTTGTAATTCCTTCACCATGAAGTAAAATAATGTTGGGGACTTTTTAAAGATATTTAACACTATTTATTAGTTCAATTAAGGATATTTTATGCTCATAATAATGACTGTGCCAAGATTCAATTCTACCAATACAATTCTACACTATTGTGGTATTTTTGAGTCTTCATTATGACTTTTTGGTTTATAATTAAATATAAAAAAAAGCTAAATATTTTAAAGAAACTATTTTAAGCAATTAGAGAGTACAGGATTTTGAATTATACTTATAGTTGCGGCATTAGATTATAATTGCCTCTATTAAATCTAAATGTGGAAAAATAATGTTCGTTAATCTCACAATGTAAAAAACTAATCTAGAATCACTAGTACGACTAACAATATATTAAGTGACAATATTCACACCAAAGAGAGATATACAAGCATCATATTTTTGTGGGGTTTTTAAAATAATAAGGTAATATTTTTGACTTGAAAAAGGAGTCATATAATTTTTTTTAAATGAACTTTGAGATTTATAACAAATTAATTATGGATTAAATAAGAAACAAAGAATGGGTATACTGAGCAAAACATAACGAGACATCATCCAAGGTGATGTCGAGAACAATGACTACAAACACCTAGCACTATATACAATTGATACCATTAAACAAAACTAGGATCAATGGGGACTCCACATACTTGAAATACTAACTTTCATAGCCAGAAAACTCATAAGAATAGGCTTCTCGATAGTCAACCAATTTCAGATATACCTCACAGGTATACTGTTTGACAAAGAAAACAACACCGAGACAATACAACTGTGGACTCAACATTTATTTCAAATAGTGAGACATGCTTCAATTAATAACAAATTCATAAAACCCCAACACACTACAACAAAACCCCACTAACACCTCGAGAGAATTCTATCAACTAACTCTGAGCAACCACCAGCACCAGCTGTCTTTGCCACAAAGGCAATAGACATCTACTCAGAACTAGATAGCAACAAATCATATATAGTAGATGGAGACAGCATCTACAGTATAGGAAACAGACAAATTATCACAAATAAGATAATCTACTCAGATAACGAGGAAGACTGGAGTTCCGTGGAAGAGAAACAAAGATACGACGACAACTAAAACAACAGTTCCTACATTGACGACTCTAGCCAACATACCTACTACATAGAGTCGGACAACCAAGAAGAAAAAAATCCATGAATGACTCCATGACGCACCCAGTCTAATAAGTCCAATAAATCAATGACGACAAATACGTCACAGAAGAAAATTTGTACTAAATAGGAAATTAAACACGTGTATTAAATTTAAGGTTTAGTACTAAATATGGATCCAGATAATAAAGAGATTATTATAAATTAATATTAATTATAATTAGTTATTTTGTCCATAACCAAAGTACAACTTCAAGACAGATTTGATAGCAGAGAATCTTGCATTTTCATTTGGATTACAACAATCAATAGTGGACTATACAATGCCATTAAGAGATTCTCTTAGGCAATAACAGCAATCTATAACAACATAGACAAAGACCAGATGATAGAGATGGTCAACATGAACAAAGGCCAACTAGCGGAACACATTAAATCCAAAACCAACTCTGCGGTGGAAACCCCAGATGAACTAGAAGGCTTCATAAGACTTTTTAACATAGACATCCTTAAGAATGTCACAGCTAGTGAAAAATGATGCTTATCTATTAGCTCAGATTACTTTTCACGCCTGAACAAGATAGAGATCTATGAAAAATGCTTATAGAAACAAGCCTATTTCCTAAAAAGTGACCTAATACAGCTAATCACTACCAGATGCAAAAAACAATTAGCACACAAAGACCAAAAATTTTCTGTAAACGTAAAACACTTTGACACTTAGATCAAATTTAAAGACCTCGGAGACCATATTCAAATCTTCAACCAAAAGAGAGGAAAGAAAGGAAGATCAAGAAAAAGAAAGACAAACAGAAACAAAGGAAATGGAAGAAGAAGAGGCAGAAGATGAAGACTCATTATACCGGGAGAGATTCTCCAAAAGCAAATAGGGCTTTTCCCTTATAAAGCTCTTTAGCATTTTAAGATCGGGGGACCCCAGAGACCTCTATGTGTTCACATTATTATTATTATTATAACAAATTAATTATTAAAAGTTAATTGGGTTTGCTGGCTAAAGAGATCCACTCATCTGATTATCTCGCACGCATCTTTTATCAACTTTTCATTACAATCTCTCGTGATATTTTGCAGATTGCTGATGTTTGGATCCATCTGTGCATTAACATCAACGCCAGCTGTTGAAATACTTGGATCGATCAGTCACAGTTTACAGTTATTTTAATCATTTCTGCGTCTCTGAGTATATACTCAGTATATCCGAGTAACAACTGTAAGATATAGAATCTTAAATCAAAACTTTTATTTTACATAAGTAGGTGTTAGTCTATGATTTGATTAGTTGATCTGAACAAAAGTTTAATATATCTGCTTTTGCAAAAAGTGAAAAATAAACTTTCAGAAAAAGTAAAAATTTATAAGAAATAAATAATTTCACTTTTTGCAAAAGCAGATATATTAAACTTTTGTTCAGATCAACTAATCAAATCATAGACTAACACCTACTTATGTAAAATAAAAGTTTTGATTTAAGATTCTATATCTTACAGTTGTTACTCGGATATACTGAGTATACTCAGAGACGCAGAAATGATTAAAAGAACTGTAAACTGTGACTGATCGATCCAAGTATTTCAACAGCTGCTGTTGATCTAAATGCACAGATGGATCAAAACATCAGCAATCTGCTAGATACTACGAGAGATTGTAATGAAAAATTTATAAAAGATGCGTGCGAGATAATCAGATGAGTTGATCTCTTTAGCCAACAAACCCGATTAACTTTTAATAATTAATTTATTAATAATTTGATATAAATCTCTAAGTTGATTTAAAAATATTATATGACTCCTTTTACAAGTCAAAAATATTACCAAGCTACTTATGATTCCTTTGATCACTAATGAAATCTTTAAGGGTCATTTCAAAGAGTGGGAGTCTGAAAGCAACATGATCTTTGACGAGTAGAACAGCATCTAGCTTGATTAAGTACTCACACTCTTTAAACTTTGCTTGAGTGAGTACTTGATACTCATTTGTAAACTCCATCTAATATTTATCATCACTTAAGAGATAGTTGAAGGGATACACCTTGCAAACGTATTGATGATCATTGATAACTTTCTCATCAAAGGAGTCCTCTAGAATAAGATAACTTTAAAGAGAAGTATCAAAATCTATCTACGCAAGAACTGGTATTCTCTTGTATTGAATTTTGATAATGATTTTTGTGATTTCAGAGGTTAGTTGGTTGCCTGCCTTCTTAACGTACTCTAACTCTCTAGCTTATTCAGGCATTACTACCTTAGAATATTCCCTCGCTTTTTTTGTTGTTGAGAAGCTTCAACTCAACTTCATAATTCTAAACTTCTATATCTTTCATGTGAGCTTTTAATAGATGCTTCTTCAAGTCTCTTGTATGAGAGTAATGCTTATGGCACTCAAAGCAGTCATAATTTCCATCTATCTTTTCATGATTTAAGTATATAGAGGGCTTGGCTTTCCTAAGCTCCTTCTTATGGCTGTACCAGCTTGATTTTATGAGCAAAATCTCTCTCACACAGCTGATAAAAGTATACTTCTATTTCTTCAGTTTGTAATAGGAATATCATTCATACCTTTCTCCTCCTCTCTGTCTCCCACACATTTATTTGCCATTTATTTTCTATTATTAATTTCTATTTTAATAACAGAGACCTCAAGTGATAGCTCTGGTAGTTCTTTATGAGAGTTCATCTCACAGCTATCACATATTTTATTGCTGCCAAAGGTAAGTCTCATTTAGTTTGATGGAAGTGCTGTTTTTTCTTAAAATGTTAGCGCTCATATTTAAACTTGAATTTAAAATTATAAAACTGCCTCTATAACTAAGAGCTTATATGAGAGCTTTGCAAGCCTATAAGTTTCAAGGGAAGTTCTTAGATTATTAGAGAAGAAATATAAGTGTTAAGAGACGATCTAGCTCTAAATATGGGTGAGGAAGTAACATTTTTACTTTAAATAAAAAGTTGATTACAGCACGGACCGACTCAGGAAGTGCACCTAATTAAGTACGTACTGCTTTAGGAGGTATTTTGTGATTTTGTGATAAAATTTAGGGTGCTCCTAATTAAGTACTAGCTTTAATTAATGCTCCTAATAAAGTACTAGCATTTTAGTAGCTGCTCCTAATTAAGTACGTACCAATTTAAATTTAAAAATATGAAACTATAACAGTAGAAATTGATATCAATCTCTCAGTTTGAAACCAGTTCTCATAACCTTCTCCATATCCTTCTATGAGGTTGAACTTCTATAGGATGCCCATATTTAATAGTAAGTTTTACAGAGGTATATAATTGAAATCAATAAAAATAAATTTGAATATCATTTCTAAGATCTGTAAACAAGTTGGAGTCAATGAATGATGCAATGAAAAGAGTGCAAGCACAAGAATTGATTCAAAGATTTAGAAGCAAGGAGGATTTGCATCGCTACCTGGTGCAGCAAGGTAATAAACTCATAGTTGCTAATCTTTATTATGTAGTTGGTTTGTTCTTGCCAACGATGGAAGGTACTAAAATATCATTTCTAAGAGCGATACTCTGCGAAGAGAAGAAAGCATTGAAAACTTAAGATGTAAAGTTTGCAGAGATTCCAAACTATCCAGAAATCTCAGTGACTAACTTATATGATGATGCTTTGAAAAGACCCATAGGTTTCGCAGTACCTGCCTACTAAGAAGCAGTTGTCAAATAAATACCTGAAAGAAACTATTTCTTTGGCATACTTGCAACAATTAAAGGTGATTACTTGAAAGAAATCATTCAAGAATCTCATAAGGAAAGGTACAGCATCTCTTCAGAAGATAAAGACAAACAATGGATCAAGATAAGTGAGAGCTGGCTATCAGAGTTGCAGAAGCACCCTTATATTTCAAGTAAGATTTGTAGCTTAACTGTTTATAAAAATCTGGTACTGGCATCTTCTTGAAGAAGGAATAGAGCAAGCTTCACAGAGAGCGAAAGTCGAAGACAAAGTATGAAGTTAGCAAGAGACTTTATTCAAATATTTAGCCTCCAGAGTCAATGAACATGGATGCTGGAGCTGGCAGCAAGAGAAGAAACTTATGAAGAGGGAAACTAGAAGTAGAAGAAAAGAAAGAGAAGCCAGCTCCCTCTAAAAAAAATTATATGTGACTTATATATTCATTAACTTAACTCTAAAACTTATTTATATACATTCACTCTCCCTTCTTTAGCAGACTTTTTTGCCAACTAATTATCAACTCTCTTTGCTGAATTTTTTATAAAATCGACTGTATCGATAGGTAGGTTATGCATCAAGTGGTATAGCAGCAGTTTCTTGTAATGATTTTTTATTATACTCTAGTAGAACTCAATTCCATTAAACTATGAACTGTAAGGTACGCTGAACACTGCCGTTATTCTAAGTTATTCATAACTCTTTCTTGTTTCTTTAGTCTTATGAACAGAAAGATTATCAACAGACAGTATAATCTCTTATTCAGGGTACCTCTCTCTCAACTGTTCTAAGAACTTGATATACTGCTCTGTCTTAATAGAGCGAGGATGAATAACATATGTTTCTAAACCAACAGCCTCGCTAATTCCTCCAGGAATTGCCATTGTTTATACCTTGAATTTCTAGTCATATACTTCTATATTACTATACCTCTTATACCAAGACTTCAAGATGAAAGTGTTGAAGGTAAACACAGCCTCGTCAGCATGAATAAACTTAATATTATTCTGTTAGGCTCTCTGCATTTAATTATAAATATAATTTAAGTTGTTGTTGTAAAATGGCAGAGTGAAATCAATTACTCTCTTGATACGATTTACACCTTTGTAAGAGATACCGTTTCGTTTATAAATGTTTGCAACAGATTATGCAGAGATCTTCAACTCAGGGAACTGGCGGTGAAACATAATAGCTCGTTAGTCGAGAGAGAAGTGAGCCCAATACTTCAAAGTTTTTTCATTAATAAGATAGTCAATATGCTTCTATAGAAACTTTGACTTCCTCTTAGGCTAAGAATTCAGCTATTATTACTTTAATTATACAGCTTTCAAGCAGTGAGAGCGAACAGTTGATGGACTACGCTTTAAGAGCATTGCAATAGACTTATAGTTCAGTACTGGTTTGACTTATTCACTATACATATCACATCCATAACGCAGTTTAAACACTAAATCTATATACTCTTCATCATAAATAGACCCCAAAAGCTTGTTATTTTTGTCTCGCATTTAATTAATAACCCCAACCCCTAACAAATTCCCTACATATCAAAGCACTTATAAACCTTATTAAGGGGTTTTGGGGTTTTAATTATTATCACTCATTGAAGATTAGATCAACCAAAAATCTTTCCCCCCTAATGGATTAATGATGCTAACCTCATGTTATTATCAAAAATATACAATATAACACCAACTATAAAAAAAATCAGACCAACAGCGATGTCTACATCTGCCAGAAGACTTTTTGAATCAACTTGGATGTGACTGGACTCAATCATTTATGCAGTACGATAGACAAGAGCTAAATCGGGTTTTAGACCAAAGGCCTGAATTGTATAGAACACAGCTTAACTCATATAAGACATGAATCAAGACAATATCAGAGAATCTGGTTCATAGACATAGCATCGGCCTTTCCATCACCACACATGATCCTACTGAGCGACAAAATTGACAGAAAGAGATAACTGTTCAAGTACTTGAACACATTATTCAAAAGGGCTGGACCTTTATAAACTTACATATATTTAAGAACGGGGTTCCCTAGAGACCTAAATGTGATCATATTATATTATAATATTATAATAATTAGGATTATTATAAGATATATTAAAATGAATTTTTAATATTTTCGAAGTCAATTTTATTTGTAGCTTTTAACTGAGATCTATGAATATTGAAGTAAGTTATTCTTATTTGATTCTTCATTTTGAAAATTTATCATTTTATCAGCTTAATTTAGTGTTTTTGATCGAATATATAATAACTTCTATAAATATCAATAAGATTGCTTTAATTCTATACAACATTATATTAGCATTACTATTGAATTCACAATCAATGATTGAGTTGTTCTCACTCATGATCACTTAAATATATTTAACTAACAGCTCTGGTAGTGTCACCATTTAGACTTCTTGCAGTCTTTTATATTTAAATGTTCCCATTTATATATCATTTACATTTCTATGTCAGTTTAAACCAAAATATTTTTTAATATTTTTATGATAAGTATTATTTTACTATGAAAATTATTGTAGGGAGTTAAATAACATGTTTGTCATTAAAGATTATATATAATTTTAACTTGATATTAACTTTACTTTAAAATTCTAAACAATGATTAAATCAATTTTATGGATATATAAAAAACATTTATTTCTCAATTTAATGATAAATACAACAGAATATATTGGTATAATTGTTAAGGAAATAATTGAGCATTATCATATTATCTTAATTATTTAGAATAAACTGCTAAAAAATATATATATTTTGACAATTTATTATTAATAATTACAATTAATAAAGAATAAAACAATCTTATTAAAGCTATAGTTAGGGATGCTCTTTTATAATCTTCAGATATAGTCATAAAAATAAATTAAATAATTTACTTTGACCAAAACTATATTAACTAATACTTTCAAATTTTCTAATCAGATTTTATTTATAAAGTACCATTTCAAGTTAATTAAATATACTAAACTATTATTCAAGTTTAATGGTAGATCCAGGGTAGTATAGAAAATGTAATATTTTTTCATATTAAATTAATTAAATTAAATTTTGATTTTTCTTTTCCTATGACTTTCTATTTTTTAAATTAATTTGTTAAAATTATTTAATTTTTTCTGAACCTTGTCAATATTAATGAGATTTATTAGGCTTTTCATAAAAATACCATATTTATGAAAATAGTAGCTGTTTATGTCAGTCTGTTATTAATTAATATTTAAAATAAAATAGAAATAAATAACTGTAGATTTATAAACTTAATTATATAATGGAAAACTAAGCTTTAAACTAATGTCTCAATAGAATAAGATATTTTAAAATTGTATGATCTATTCTTAATCAAATTTATAGACTATATCAACTTATCCTAAGAGATATTTCTACAATTGTTGAGCAATTATAGAAATATTAAATATTTTATCAACATTAGAAGATTAAAGGCTTCTCTATAATTTTGTTGGATTATAAATGTAAGCAAAGGCTCTATAAATTAGTTGTTCAAAGGAAGATGTATGTTATTACATTAATTATTTAAATGATCTTCTTTCCTTTCTTTAATGCTCCATAAATTTAGTCTTTATTTTATGTATCCTTAGTTATATTTACAGTAAACTGATAATATTGTTACCCAAAATCATAATTTAAGTTCATTATATAATTCTTTATGCATTTAACTAATCTAATTTTGTTCATTAATTTATGAATTTCTTACATTTTAAAAAATCTTTATTTAGTTTACTATATGATCTGCAATTAATTTAACACAAGTTCTAAGCTTTTTGTCATGATATCCTTTTGAAAGTGGATGAGAAAAGCAATTGTTGAATTTTATATTTTACATCATTATTTATTAAATAATGTATATAATGGCTAATCGTTTATTTTACCATTGAAGTCATCAATTTATGTTTCATTAAGTTATCATATTTGGTATCGTTCTCCTCTTGAAAGTGAATTATTCTCATAGATCAGTATATATTTGAGATGATTCAATTGCTCCATATGTCGATAACAATTTAATAAAATAATGTAAAAATTAGTGAAAAAGAAAATTAAATGCAAAAACAAACCCCATTAGCTAAATATATATAGGAGAGATTTTTTAAATAGACAAGAGCATCATTACTTAATTAGCAACCTAACACAAGAATTAAATGTGTATAGCAGTAATCTTGAGAGAGATGGCATAGAGACTATTTGCGAAAGAGCTGTATTGTGAATCGTACTAATGCTGGAGCTACCCTAAATTAGACTGCAAGCCCTCATGAGATTCATGTTAATGCTTTCCTTCCACCTTTTTTGCATGACACATTCAGTTTGAGGCCTTCGCTCTTGATCGTGCCTCTTCAATACACACACATTCTACACTTAAGATTCTCGATGTCAGAATGTTGACACTTTTGTCCAAATGTTACAGATAGGCACCTGTTCAAAAGAGGATTTTTTTAAGATGAAGCTATTAGGGACTCCATTGCTTTCTCAGCGGGAAGGAATCGCACACCCTCGGCATCAGTTTCGAGGCTTCTCTCTGCTACAGTAGGGGTTTAATGGGCTTCTTCAGGAAATAGTCAAAATACTTATATTGGGAATTCAGGCATATTCGGACTTTCGGTATTGCAGGCGAAGTAAGGGGCGAACCTTCGAATTGGGCGCTGCCAGTGGTGCCACGCGATTCATCATGCAAAGACGCAGGGAGAAGGAGTCTCCGACTCAGACATCTATCCCAGGGGCCGAGATAAACGAATATCTTTGTTTCTCATGCTAAACCATAGCCATTCACCTTGGCGCCTTACTCATGACTTTGTGTTGAATCTCAGGCTATAGTCATGCGCTTCTTGCATGCAGATGCTTTCCTCTTGCTCTTTGCCGCTTTCTTCTGGTGGCTATCTGAATTCCTCCCTGGTGCAGTAGATCAGCCTTGGCGCTTTCCTAATAGAATGATTAGACTTTCGAAGGAGATGTATTCCTTGACGTTGGCTTGGATAAGGATCCCTGAAGCATTATCCTTCTTGCTGTAGACCCTTGGGCTTCTCATCCAGTGAGTATCCCTTCCACTCTCGTGCTTCAGAGCAACAACATAACATCTTCCTACCAAAGGGAACATGCTCAGATGTCAGGAGTGTCAATGCTGAGGTATGCTCGGTTATCAGGCAATAAAAGACCTTCTATCTCACTTACTCTTGCCATCTTTGTGCTTAATAAGAGTGGATTCAGCCCAAATACGTTCGCAACATCATGCCCGTCTCACTTGTAATGCTTTAAGGAATCATATGAACAATGCTAATACTCACCCTCTAGCCGATCAGAGCCTTTCAAGCATAGTAGGCATCGCCAGAGAGAGTCACATGACTGTCAAACCCTACAAAGCCACTGGTTCTCTATAGGAGGCACGAGATGTTGATGCTAGTAACGGTATTACAGTGAGTGGCAAATAGGCCTCTGCCTCATCCTTCTTCTCTCCATTTCTTATGGCTGTTATGGACTCAGTAGATTCGCCTTGATGGCTGGCAGCTGCACCAGAGATGCTTGGATATGCTACAATCGCTAAAGTCAATAGGCAGGTAGCCTGAAATATGGCAGTCTCCATTAATGGCAGTTAGGAATTAAACTTAAGAGTGATATAATATATTAAAAGCCTTAAATACTGAGATTTAAAATTTGGTTGCTTTCTGTTTTGTGATAGGAGCCCTTATATATAATATATTAGTACTTTGTGTATTAAATGAAAAGCAACCAAATTCCTATAATAATTTCATTAAAATTCAAATTTAAATTAAACTCTTAACAACTTCCTATTCGAATTCAAATTATGCTTTTATATATTTTTGATTGAACGCCAGTATAGAATCAAGTTTATCTCATTGTTGCCATGACAGCTTTATTAATTATTAAATTAGGGAATTTCATGATTGTGTGTATCAAAATAGCTAACCATTTAGGGAGTTAAAGAAACTCAAAGATTATAAGCATATTTCTTTTAGACCAAGTTCTTAGTTTCAAGTCAGCTAAATCAAAGTATTAACTCATAAATTGTTTATAAATAAGAGGTATTGTGGATAAAGGTTTCATTGATCTATATTAGTAGTAACTGATTAATTGTTATAACTAGAGTTTCATAACAAATCTATTGCTAATTACAGATACGATGCATTTAATGATTCAATCTCATGAGTAATAATTTAGTAATTTACATATTTTTAAATTTCAATAGACATTTTGGTTTTTATAGATCTTTAGTGATTAAAAGGTAATCAATCATAATTACATATACTAATATTATAAGAATTAATATTGCTAAAATAGAAAACAATCGGAAATAAATAAATAATAAAATCAAATAACGGTGATTAAGTTGATATATAAAAATAATATTTAATGCAAAAAAATGAAACACTAAAAAAACATAAGGATTTTTAGATTGACATAGTTTATGAATAATAAGTCTATTTTATTATCTAATTTTATAACTTTTTATATAAAAGTTTTCAAAATCATTGTGATTTAGCGCAGAGCTTAAAACTTGAGAAAATGTAAGAGATTATTTGTTTGATTTAATATATACAATAACTACTCTGTCTCAAGAAGCATTTTCTTACGCAAAATACTCAAACTAAATTTCGAAATACTAAATTATATTTGAACTTCTCTTGCTAAAATGAATTTCTTGAGTTTCATTAGAGTGATTACGATAAAATTTTCAAAATTTTCATCATTTTTTCAAAGAAATATAATTATTCGAGTTGAAATTCAAGAGAGGTTTTTCAAATACGTTGAAATACTACTTTCAATTTTAGCTTTAATTTCAGATAATATAAATAAATTCAGTTATTTGATATATTTAAGCAAAATTTTATTTTCAATGATTTATAATCGATAATAATATTATTATGGCATATCTTTGCCAAATAGAGACTGATTTACAGCTGATATTTATTACTTTTGGTTTTTCAAAAGTGAAGTAATCTTTTATAATCCTTTTGCACTACTTTTGTTTATTTATTATATCTAAGTTTTTGTGAGGTCAATGGTTCCCTAAACTGGGTAGCTTAGATAATAAATGGATATTGACAATTGATGACAAGAACAAACCAATTGAGATCTGGATGTGAGAATATTTAATTATCATGAATAATTTCAGAAATTATGCTTGTATTATTATCCTTAACTTTATTCTAATCTAATGACTGATGTGATTTTCATCTTACTTTCAACTTTATAAGGAAACTATTTTAAAATGTCAAATTGATAGATAATTATATCTTCATAGCTTTATGCCTCCCTAACGAGTCTCTTCGATATTCGATTTATTTTATGTCAACTTAGCATTTAACTATAAATTTGAGATACCTTACTTTTGGTTAAAAGCAAATGAGCGTAAACTACTTAATTGTTTATGAATATCAGTTTAATCAAATAGTAGATTTATGACTACAATTATTAGCTATCAGATTTAAGAGTACTTCATCATTTCCATGATCGTTTTTACATTAAAATAAAAACTGAATTTCATAGGAATGTTGATAAAGAGTTAAAGGATTTTAAAAGCTGAAGAAAGATGAATTATATTTGCAAGTAGAGAGGCATATCAAATAGTTTGATTAAAGAAACCATTATCATTACTTTTATTTATTATTATTGTTAGCTCTCAACCATTCAAATAAAGAACTCAATAATTGCGGTATTATCTCTTATTATTATTATAAATATTCCACTCATTTAATAGTATTAGGGGAATAGTAGCTTTAAAAAATGTATATTCAACTAATTTATGTGTACTTTAGTTAATTTGTTATTAATCCCACCTTTGCTGCTATTGAGACCGATTAAGTATTATCGATGCATGAAAAGAGAAAATTAAGTAGCTTGATTTTAATGCTGTTGCTTTTCTCTTGTTGTTCAAAGCTCTTTTAAGGTGTTTATAACGAAGTTATAGTTAGCAGAATCTTTTGCCTAATATATTTTATAACTTTGTGTAAAATGTGCGCCTATATTAAAAAATATAATGTCTTCTCTTATTAGGGAAAGTCAAAATTTGACAGTGGTGGCTTTATCATTCAACAATTCTTGATTGATGGAGTTTTTTATGCGACTTAGAGACTATTTCCTGGGATTGAGTACCGTATATACTCATACTCACAGAATACTTCAAGTAAACATATTGAAATTTAAGTTTATAATTCTTTTTTAATTATAAATATTTTTCTAGTAATATACCGTATTGATTTATTTAATGGTTGTTTATGTGAGAGCTAAATGTACTAGTTTTTTTATGTGCTTATCTGGACCTTTATCCCCTACAAATAGTTTACTGAGCAATGTCGATCTGTTTATACGTGATGCCGATGGTAAATTAATCCCTTATACAGTATAAAATTGGTTTCAAATCTTAATTCGTCTGGATATTGTTAGCTAAAGCCCGAATGAATACGAGTGACAGTTCAAATTATAATAAGTGTTAAAAATAGAATAGTTTTTCAAAACTTTTATTTGCACACTTACATATAAATCATCAATCAAGCAGAGCTCAGGAGAGAATCATTCTTCAAATTCATTTTAGCATCGATAAAAAAGAGTAATTATCGCTTCAAATGTATCTTAAGCAGCTTATCTGTCAGTAATACCATTTGATAACTGCTTTTTGAACTTATAAAATGCAATTAACTGTCAAATTGTTTACTCCAAATGATTGTAATTATATATATGTTTTAAATATTTATAATTATGATTAAGTAATAGAAAGATTCTGACTTAAAAACATCGTCTTGGGGTCTGCATAAAAGCATCTTAAACAGTTTCAGAAGGGTCATATCTAGCTTTGCGAAAACTCTTTCCCAATCAGTTACTCCCATTTAGCCAACTAACTAACTTCAAATACTCAAAGAATTCTTCAAATTAACTACTTTCCACAATCAAATATACCAGTAAATAACTATAATAAATGGTATATGTTCAACAATAAAGACATATCATCATGTTATATTATTATTATATATTATATTAATTAATGCATGATAGACACAGAATTGCTTAAGAATTTTAACTTCAAATTAGGACTACAGTAGCACCAAAATAGTAGTGCAGATAAAAAATTTTTAACGAAATTGTGGGAAATTAAAAATTAATATTGTAATTTAGGAGATAATTATGAATTACCTAATGGATATGAGTATGAATCAAATGAAGCAAGATCACTTAAAAAACACAAAAATTCCTAAAAAAGTAGAAAATTACAAACAAAATAAGCATGTCTGAATTTGAAACTAATATAGTTAACATAAGCCATTTTTGATATGTAATAAATCAAATTAAAAAAATTATAATATTCAAATCAATATTTAAAGAATAAGTATTATTAATTAATTGATAAAGATCTGCTTTATTTTCACAATATTTAATTATTCGAATACTTTTTTTATTGCTTTAATTTTTATGCAGTAATCCTGCCTTTCACATTAATTGCTATTTATAGTTATTATTTTTACAAATAAAGCAAACCTTTCAGTCACTACAGCAATGTTCCAGACATCCTCCTTCCTGATTTATTTGTTATCTTAAAATTTACACCGTAGACTGATTGATTTATATCTTTGAGCTCATACTCTAATAGTTTTTGGCATCAACTCTTCCTCTTGTCCTTCTTATTTACTTTTAAAACAGCTTTATATCGGTTTGTCTAGATCAGTTAGTGTTAATTTACTTTCTCCTGTAAATGGTATCCTACCATATATTTTTATAAAATAAAATTATAAACTATGTTTTATCCGATTATCTGAAATCATTTTCGTGATATTTGAGTTGGTTTGTAATCTGTTAATAGAAGTAAGCAAACTTCCCAGCATAGAGCCTCCAACATTTGCGAGTATTAAGTCCAATAAGCTTTCTTTCTTGTGAGTCTCCCCACCTTCAAGGATGATATCTCAAAGTCCTTACCTAGCTTCTTGACGTGGAAATTAAAGGAGACTATTATATAAAAATGATTGTAGAATAATTGAATGGGAGCCTCATCATGGTAATCAATCTATTTTGAAGCAACTACTTCATCATTTATGTGTACGAAAGTATGAAAATGTATAGTTAATTGGTAAAATATGCAGCAATCTCTCAAATTATTTAATAATCAAAATTTATACATGCTTTTTATATTCATAATAATGAGAGTTGAACATAAAATAAATGCCAAAATATTAAAAATATATATAAAAACTAGAAGTGCCTGTTATTTCATAATTAAAAATTTATGCAAAAAACATATGTATTAAATCGCTTTAGTTATTTACAGTTCAAATACTAATTGAATTGTAATTAAAATAAAGCTAAATAATATAGCATTTTATATAATATAATTAATCTATTATCTTTTAGTTACTTTTAATAAAATTAATTTTGATACTACAAAATTTGAAATTTGATCAAATAATTAAATTCATTATATATATTAATTAATTCGCTGTTTATAGATACTTGCATTGTTGACTTCTTTAGAAAGAATTAATTCATGATTGTTTTATTTTTATTTATATGACAAAATATGTGAATAAAAAATCCTCTAACACTCAAAATTGTTTATGTTGAATAATAATCCAGTATTTTTATCGAATAATTTTTTACAGTCTTACTCCTACGAACTCTATATAATAAAAGCTCTTTCATTAGTTAACATAAAATATTTCTAAATGACTCTTCTAAAATTATATAGCTATACATTTAGTTCAATTGATTGTGCAGCCATCTACCTCTAACTGCTAATCTTTAATTCTGACCTTTTAGTATGTTTTTATTCAAAAAATCTCACTGTTCTTTTAGCCTATCCCTTATCCACTCTTCAAAGTTCATAGAAATGAAGTTAATGGTAATTATCAAGTTAGAGACTAAACATGCTTGAGTTTATAGTAAGATACTGCTTGACATTGATTTATTGATTGATGATTAATTAAGTGAGTTAATCCTATTTAATACATACTTAATAGTCTTACATTAATTTTTAACTATTTGTCTTGGCTTTCTTTTTCTTTTTTATGAATATTGGCTTTTTAAAACAACTATCTATTTGTTACTAGGTTACATCCTTCAAATATCCACATTTTCCCATGTTTTAATAATAATAAGTAGTAATAATAGGTCGTATTAATTTAATTTAAGTAAAGGTTAAATAATTAAATTACAGGTGTAAAAATAAGGAGAACTATAGTTCTCATAAATATAGAAAGGGAGTATAAATAAAATACAAATTAATTTTGAAAATATCTCAACATTAATATCTGATTGCCTATCCTATCAATAAATCTTTATATAGTTTATGATATTCAATATTAAATCAAGAATCACCTATATAAAACTGAACAAACTAGAGAAAAATTTTACTAAATTTGATTATTGGAAATTCCTATAACAATATGTAATTAACTTAAATTTTAAATATAGTGAAAGTACCTTACACCACCAAATTTATTTTTTTAAGTATTTATTTACAAAAAATTATAAATTTCTCTTCGCTAATGCTTCAAGATTAAACAGTTGTTCAAGAGTATTGTGAATTATGATTATTGCAATAAATAGATTATTTTATAAATTTCTTTTTTCTCATAATTTAAACAAATTAGTTCAATTTATTTCCTTTTAAAAAGCAGATTTATTCAACACTATAAATAGATTGCTAAGTGTGTTTTGACTTTTAGTTTGAATATCTTTACGATTATAGCTAGATAGATATTTTAAATTGAAAAATAGTTATTTCGTTGTGAAGTATATAATGGCTGGATAATGATTTAGAGGAAGTAGCCAGTCAAAACCCCAAAACCACTTAATGAGGTTTATAAGTGCTTTGATATGTAGGGAATTTGTTAGGGGTTGGTGTTATTAATTAAATGCGAGACTAAAATTACAAGCTTTTGGGGTCTATTTATGATGAAGATTATATAATTTAATGTTTAAACTGCGTTATAGATGTGATATGTATGGTGAATAAGTCAAACCAGTACTGAACTATAAGTCTATTGCACTGCTCTTAAAGCGTAGGCCATCAACTGTTCGCTCTCACTGCTTGAAAGTTGTGTAATTAAAGCAATAATAGCTGAATTCTTAGCCTAAGAGGAAGTCAAAATTTTTATAGAAGCATATTGACTATCTTATTAATGAAAAAACTTTGAAATTGGGCTCACTTCTCTCTCAACTAACGAGCTATTATGTTTCACCGCCAGTTCCCTGAGTTGAAGATTTCTGCATAGTCTGTTGCAAACATTTCTAAACGAAATGGTATCTCTTACAAAGGTGTGAATCGTATCAAGAGAGTAATTGATTTCAATCTGCCATTTTACAACAACAACTTAAATTATATTTTTAATTAAATGCAGAGAGCCTAATAGAATAATATTAAGTTTATTCATGCTGACGAGGCTGTGTTTACCTTCAACACTTTCATCTAGAAGTCTTGGTATAAGAGGCATAGTAATATAGAAGTATATGACTAGAAAGTCAAGGTATAAACAATGGCAATTCTTGGAGGAATTAGCGAGGATGCTGGTTTAGAAACTTATGTTATTCATCCTCGCTCTATTAAGACAGAGCAGTATATAAAGTTCTTAGAGCAGCTGAGAGAGAAATACCCTGAATAAGAGATTATACTATTCGTTGATAATCTTTCTGTTCATAAGACTAAAGAAACAAGGAAGAGTTATGAACAACTTAGAATAACGCCAGTGTTCAACGTACCTTACAGTCCATAGTTTAATGGAATGAGTTCTACTGGAGTATATTAAAAGGCCATTACAAGAAACTGCTGCTATACCACTTGATGCATGACCTACCTATCGATACAGTAGACTTTATTAAAAGCTCAGCGAAGAGAGTGATAATTAATTAGCTTAAAAGTATGCGAAAGAAGGGAGAGTGAATGTATATAAATAAGTTTTGTAGTTAAGTTAATGAATATTTAAGTCACATTTAAAAATTTTTAGAGGGAGCTGGCTTCACTTTCTTTTCTTCTACTTCTTGCTTCCCTCTTCATAAGTTTCTTCTCTTGGTGCCAGCTCCAGCACCCATGTTCATTGACTCTAGAGGCTAAATATTTGAATAAAGTCTCTTGCTAACTTCATACTTTGTCTGCGACTTTCGCTCTCTGTGAAGCTTGCTCTATTCCTTCATCAAGAAGATACCAGTTCCAGATTTTTCCAAAGAGTTAAACTACAAATCTTACTAGAAATATAAGGGTGCTTCTGCAGCTCTGATAGCCAGCTCTCACTTATCTTGATCCCTTGTTTGTCCTTATCTTCTGAGATGCTGTACCTTTTCTTTTGAGATTCTTGAATAATTTCTTTCAAGTAATCTCCTTTAATCGTTGCAAGTATGCCAAAGAAATAGTTTCTTTCAGGTAGGTTATTTGAAAACTGCTTCTATGTAGGCAGGTACTGCGAAATCTCTGGGTCCTTCATAGCATCATCATATAAGTTAGTCAATCAAATCTCTGGATAGTTTGGAATGTCTGCAAACTTTACATCTTAAGTTTTCAATGCTTTCTTCTCTTCGCAGAGTATTGCTCTTAGAAATGAAATTTTAGTACCTTCAATCGTTGGCAGAAACAAACCAACTACATAATCAAGATTAGCTACTATGAGTTCATTACCTTGCTGCACCAGGTAGCGATGGAAATCCTCCTTGCTTCTAAATCTTTGAATCAATTCTTGTGCTTGCACTCTTTTCATTGCATCATTCATTGACTCCATCTTGTTTACAGATCTAATGTAAAACTTACTATTAAATATGAGCATCCTATAGGAGGTCAGCCTCTTAGAGGGATATGGAGAAGGTTATGATAACTGGTTTCAAACTTGAGAGATTGATTTTAATTTATACTGTTATAGTTCCATATTTTTTAATTTAAATTGGTACGTACTTAATTAGGAGCATCCTAATTTTAATCATAAAATAACAAATACCTCCTAAAGCAGTACGTACTTAATAAGGTGCACTTCCTAAATCGGTCAGTGCTGTAATCAACTTATTATTGAAAGTAAAATGGTTACTTCCTCACCTATATTTAGAGATGGATCGTCTCTTAACACTCATAATTCTTATCTAATACTCTAAGAACTCCCCTTGAAACTTGTAGGCTTGCAAAGGTCTTATATAAGCTCTCAGTTATAGAGGTAGTTATATAATTTTAAATTCAAATTTAAATATGACCGCTAACATTTTAAGAAAAACAACAGCATTTCCATCCATCTAAATGAGACTTACCTTTGGCAGCAATAAAAAGTGTGATAGTAGTGAGATGAACTCTCTTAAAGAACTACCAGAGCTATCACTTGAAGTCTCTGTTATTAAAATAGAAATTAATAATAGAAAATAAATGGCAAACGAGTGTGTGGGAGACAGAGAGGAAGAGAAAGGTATTAATGAAATTCCTATACAAACTGAAGAGGTTGAAGTCTATTTTTGTGAGCTGTGTGAGAGAGAGTTTGCTCATAAATCAAGCTGGTACAGACATATGAAGGAGCATAGAGAAGCCAAGCCCAATATACTTATAGCATGATAACATAGATGCAAAGTATGACTGCTTTGAGTGCCATAAGCAATACTCTCATACAAAAGACTTGAAGAAGCATCTTTTAAAAGCTCACAAGAAAAATATAGAAGTTGAGAATCATGAAGTTGAGTTGAAGCTTCTCAACAAAAGAAAAGCGAGGGAATATTCTAAGGTCGTAGTGCCTGAATAAGCTAGAGAATTAGAGTACGTTAAGAAGGCAGGCAACTAACTAACCTCTGAAATCACAAAAATCATTATCAAAATTCAATACAAGAGAATACCAGTTCTTGCGTAGATAGATTTAGATGCTTCTCTTTAAAGTTATCTAATTATAGAGGACTCCTTTGATAAGAAAGTTACCAATGATCATTAATATGCTTACAAGGTTTATCCTTTCAAATATCTCTTAAGTGATGATAAATATTAGATGGAGTTTACTAACTAGTATCAAGTACTCACTCAAGAAAAATTTAAAGATTGTAAGTACTTAATCAAGCTAGATGCTGTTCTATTCGCCAAAGATCATATTGCTTTCAGACTCCCACTCTATGAAATAATCCTCAGAGATTTCATTAGTGATCAAAGGAATCATAAGTAGTTTGCTTTGATAGCAACTTAAACCTTAGAGGGCACAAGAGAGTTACATAAGTTAGGCTTTGTTCACAGAGGTTTGAAGCCTGAGAATATAATGATAAACTTTTTACCTGCAAGAGTGACAATTACTGACTTCAACAGAGCATTAAGGGTGGAAGTATCAAGGCTAGGAAGTGTAATGGGAACTCCAGGCTATTATCCAGAAAGAGAAGACTGGAGAGACGGAGACTTTCAATGGGATTTGTGGGCAATAGCAACAATAATAATAGAATGCGATATGCCACGCAAAGATTATTACTCAACAAGTTGTGAAAAGGATGCGAAGCAAAGAATAAAGCAATTTATAGATAAAACAAGAGTATTTCAAGCAATGAAATAGATGGCAGAGTAAGTAATAATCAAGCCAAACTCGCGATCAGACACATCGATAGAGTAAATAGAATAGTGGTTGAGTAAAATTAACTACAGACCTCTTCCACATTATCCAAAAGTGCATTTTTTAGTGATTAAATTAAATACATTTACTATATATTTCACATTAAAACCTATTAATAACCCCAACCCCGAACAAATTCCCTACAAATCAAAGCACTTATAAACCTCATTAAGGGGTTTTAAGTAGTTGATAATTAAAAAAAATAACTTTACTTATAGAAAATTTAGCTTGTTTAAAACTCTCTATAAATATAATTATTATAGTTTTTCTTAATAAACACTTTAATTTTTTTTAATTTGTATATTTGTTAGATTTACAATTTATTAAATAATTTGTATTTTTTTTAAAGTGTTAAAAATTGCTTTAAACTTTATTTTAATTTGTCAATAGTGTTACAATTTTATACACTTCTTATTTTAAAACAAACTTGGAATTATCATGGACATAAAAACATTGAGAAGAATAAAAATAAATGGTTCAATGTATTAATAACATTTCCACATTAACATAGATTATTATTCATTCAAATTAGTAAAATAATCGTGAATAAAAATATCCTTAAATACAAGAAATAAATTATATAAAAATCATTGACTTTAAAATCATATAAATCAGAAATCTACTTGATTAAAAATCAAATAATATATTATTGTGAATTATATTTTCAAAATTTTCATATTTTTTCTTCTTGAGACCATTTATTTTACTAATATAAATAATTTATAGCTTTAACTAAATATATAATTTAATTTGATAACAAATATGAAGTTTGATTTTTATCTATATTTAATATAATTTATTCATATTAATAATATTAAATATTTTCAATTAATTTACTAATAATAAAATCAAGTCTTAAAAAATAAAAAATTTTATAGTATAAAATTAATTATTTCACTAGAATTTTAAACAATAATAAATTAACTTTCATATTAGAAAAAAAATTAAAAAATTAAAAATAATTTCAAATAATTTATATTAAGTTAGAAATAACAATTATAAATATAATAGAAATGGGCGCAAGCAGTAAAAATATAATTTTTCTACTAGCGCCCATTTAAAGATAATTAAATAAAAATCAAGTAAATTTATTAAAAATAATTATGATGATGTTTGGAGAATTATTCATTTATAATATCAATGTATTTTTATAGCTTAAATATTTACTATTTTTAACTATTTTGACTTATTATACGAATAGATTTATCATATTTCGGTATCATTTTAAAATTAATTAAGTTTTTTAGATATCACAAATATAAATTTTATTTTATTTTATTTGACCAATAATTTCACTATAAATTCTCTGATATCCAACCATATTCATTGAAATAGGGATATTTTGCTTATTTAATCGTTAACTGTTAACTATATATTATATGTAATCAAATAATCAACAACTTCATACATAATGAGATGTTAAAATTAATCTTAAAGAAATAATTACATATTTTATACAATACTGATGAATTATGTGCCCGGATAACGTTGGACAACTAAAGTTTTCATAAACAGATTAATCGTAATTTTAAGGCATTCAATGTGTTATGTAAATTAAATATTATAAATTATCAATATTCATGCTAGTTTTCGGTTAAAAGAATAGCATATCAACTGCAGCTTTGTTTATAATACCACAGAAGAATTGAAATTTTTAATAGTATAAAAAAATAAATAGAAAAATAAACACAATGGAAGAGTAATAGACTTTAAGAACATTCCTTTAAACCCCAAATAGTGTAAAGAAAATTATGAAAAAAGTCTGATATATTTATAAATTTAAGAATCTATTAAAACTCAAACTTTTAATTACTTTAATCTAAAAAATTGTAAATATTATGCTTTATGTGTTTTCATATTAATATAGAATAAGTTGAAGTATTTATTTGAACAAGCTTTCGATATAGATTAAAGTAATTTAGCCATTTATAATGGACACACCTTGAAGTGAAAATCTCAAATATGTACACTATTAAGCAAAAATTAAAATGATCTTTTGATACCTACATTTATTTTTTTTAATTATTTACATATTAAAGTCTCAGTATCTTAATGAATGTAAAAATATAAGTTAGAACTTACATGTCAATTAAGATTTGAAAGTTAAAATGTCCAAAAGCATGCAAATATGTCTCTTAAAATAAGGAAAGTATTAACAATTAAATCATATGCTTGAGCCAATACGAGCATTCAAAGAAGTTAATTATTTAAACTACAAAAGTTAATAACAACATTTTAATAGATATTCTGAACAATTTATATTATAAATTTAAATTATAAAAGAAATTTACAATATATATTTAGAGTGTAGCGATAATTGCAAGGTTATATAAAGATATAGATAAAGCATGCACAGAAAAAGAAAAGAATATAAGTATAATTAAATAATATGTCACAAACATAGTTTATGCAAGGATTACTAAAAATATAAGTATCCATACAATAAAATTAATATCACAACCAATCAATTAATGAATTTTTTAAATCCGTTTTTTACAAATTAATAATGAAAGTGTGATATTGAAAAGACTTGATTTAGCAAGATTTGAAAAAAATAAGGGGGTCTAAGCCATTGAAAAATTTCAAAATAGAGCAGAGAAAACGATTCTCCCTCAACTCACCTGTTAAGTGGTCCTTTTGTCACTTACTCTTTGTCCTCGTGACCAAGGTGACCATGACCATGACCACGGTGACAGTGAACATTTTTAAAAATGTATGATTTCAATTGTTAATTTTCGAATGACATTACAATAAAGCTGTAACCACGAATAAACTTCATCTAACCTGTTTATTTGTAATTTATTCATCTACCTCTTGATCATTGGTTTCATAGGCATTTAAAAAGCAATATTTTATAATTTTCTAAAATTACCAAACATGTAATTTATTTATTTTTAGATAATAGTATATTTTTCAAGTGATAAAGTAAAATTTAGATGCGATAAATATATCGAGAAGAATTTAATATAAATATGAAAAAATTTTTGATTTTATTGATAGTTTAGAAAATTAGTTTAATACAAAATGCAATAAGTGTAGAATTAAGCATAATAGATAATATGTGTATCTTTGTTCACTTAGAGTGCATAATACTGAATTAGTTGGTGACTTTTATCTTACTTTGAAAGTTTATGTCAGATGGAGTATTGAATTAGTATTTATTTATAGGATTAGAGCAAGTCTCAGTAGCTACTGTAGCATTCCTATAAAGAATACCACAAGACAGCAAAGGACTTCCAGTAAACTGCCTCTACGTTTCTGCTTAAATTATGAGGTTTCATATATCCATAGTAAACATTTAGTAAAGATACGAAAATTTTGGAAGTTGTAAAATCTCTAAAATACAAAAGACATTATTGCTAAAATAGATAAAAATAGGAAATTGTATAAATTAATCAAGAATAAATATAATTATAACCAATTTAGATTTATTTACTTTTCGATCTATTCGAACACTTATAGCTGAATGATGTAGAATTCGATAAATTTCAACCATATAAGTTCGATTTGAAGCAGCAACTTCAAATTTATTAGCTGATTCACTAGTTTAGTTACCAATAGTCATTTTTACTGTCCAACTTCCAAAATGATTGACAAACATTGACATTATGACAAAATATTCATGATCGAGAGTGGAATCACCATAAATGGCCAATAACTCGTTGCTCGACGAGTGTTGCGTCAAATTTAGGACCCAATCATATTCTCCATGCTTTAAAACCCCCAACTCAGCAACTTTCAAGTCCTGCTCGACTGTTTGAGCACCAAATTCGACAGCTTTAGTGAAGGAGGAGCCAAAATGACCATTTCAATGAACGAAAATGAGAAAGATTTTTGGATTTCGGTTTGATTAGTTAAAATTAAAACTTAAAAGTGTGATATGTAATAAGGGGGCTTTTAATCAATAAATTTGAGGATTCAAGTGCTGTCTATGGTTGTATTGGTCAGTTATATTGCTCCAGCTCCTCAACTCATCATCATTCAGCCCAACTTCACACAAATCCATGCTTAATGGTGCTGCACCACTGCTTCACACTGAAAGCCCAGAGCTTGTTGACGTCTGTCTTGGTCATTGCCTTCAGAATCTGCGAAAGCCGCTTCACCAGGTGGATCCTATGAAAAGTTAGGCCCAAAATACTTACTTGCTGTCTGCTTGCTCCTAGCAGAGGTGCCTCTTGATGTAGGAGAACAACTGCTCGATGGGGTTAAGCCAGGGTGAGTACTCTGCATTGAAGAGGACAGTGACCTTGAACTTCCTAGCAGTCTCCAGCACCTCTGAATACTTGTGAATGACTGCGTTGTCCATGAGCAGCACGATCTTCTTCTGGGCGAGATCCTTGTCTGTGCGCAGCTGGCGCAGGGTGTGATAGAGGAAGTTCTCGAACAGCACGGCATCGAAGGCCCCCTCAATGATTTGGCTGGAGACCAGCTGGTCCTTAGTGATTGCTGCTATGAAACTCATCGAGAACTGCTGCCTCTTAGTTTTTTCCTTGGTTATAGAGAGATTTCTAGCCATAGTGCCATAAGTCCCCAACCTCTAGCTGACTTGCTGTCTGACAACTGCAATGGGAGTATAATGTAATGATGGTTATGCATCGATGTTACCAGAGTCTGCTATGGGTGCTTAGTCATTTCTCTAGTTGGGTATACTTAGCTTGGTATAAACTAAAGTAGTATAAAACCATGAAGCTATAGCTTACCTTCCTATTCCTTCACTGTGACTATACTGCTGCTCTCTGCCCTGCTTGACAGCTGCAAGCGTCTAGGTGTAATACCTTTCTAGTTTTCATGGCCTGTTACATTGATCATCTCACTACCCTTACGCTTACTTGATTGCAGCCTGAGGCTGGCTAGGTTCTGAACTAATAGAGTTAGAGTGGAAGCCGATTTAAGAGGGGTTTATGGTTGACTTACAGGCTTCTTGGAAGAGCTCTATATTCTGAACGCGTTGAAGTGCTTCTGCAGGGATGTGTATTAAGCACTGCCCTCAGGGGCTTCCAAGATAGGTGACAGCTGAGTATTCCTATATTTATCTCTGCATTTGACAGGGGTGGCAGCGATGCTCTTTTCCCTACTATCAAAGATTTGCTATTACTAGGTGGAAGATTTCCTCCGTAACTTAGGAAATATCGATTTCGAGTTTGGCATTAGAATCTTCGATGGAACAATTCCAGATCCAGCCATTATTCGTTCAGTATTTCTAACATGGTCCTCTTAACTTGGATAAAATCCTTGCCCATCTAGACTACCCATTCTTGATCTGCTGACGACGCTGTACTCAATCAGTTAAGCAAAGATAGAAATGCTTACCTACTGGTTCCCGGAGTTGCTTGGAGTCTCAGATTTTCAGGTTTCAGGTTATTTTCATCTTGAGTTGCAACTGGGCTTTACAAAATGGCAATTTTTGATCTAGTCATTTGATCCTGCTACTTAACCCCACTGATAGTCGACATACCTGGTTCTCTGTTGGGATAGCCAGACAGCATTTCACCATACTCAAAGATATCGTCTGTGACGAGGACCTCGGTCTTACCAACTGCTGGTGTCAGGGAGGAGTCGATTAAATGATTTTCCTAATGAATGGCAACTGAATTGAAACTCCATTATTTTGTTGGCAGGTAATCGCTCCTGAAGTTTGATTCATCAACTGATATAATTACAGCATCTTCCAAGAATAGCTGAGCAAGCAGTCTTGACACCCAAAGCCTCTTATCGTTGAATGATGGATCCCTATACTTAGCGTTGGCGTTCTGGGCTTTGCCATATCTCAAATGGAAACTTTCCTTTAGTACTTTCAAGAGAGTAGCAACGCAAGGCACTGCGAGGTTCTTAAATTCTTATTCTTTACACTGCATTTCAAGCAGGTTATGATGAAGGCGCCAGCCAGTGATCTTGTAGATGCCCTGCTGTTAGAGTACTGTCGCAATAGCCTTCAGCAACAACGGGTTGCTCCTGATATTCTTCCTCCCATTCTTCAGCTTTGGCTTTGGATTGAGCACTCTGTGCTCCACCTCCAACTTGAACCTTTCAATTGCTTTATAAACAAATCGTCGATCCACACCCATCTAAAGAGCAATGTCCTTGGGCTTCATGCCTTCCACCTTGTAATGTTGTACTACAAGATCTTTTTCAATGCCAGCTTCGCATCTCTGCGTTTAAGGTATAGATTCTTTGATGATCCATTCATTACATGATAGTTTGAATGATTTCGATTGAGAAAATCGATACTCCCATCCTGCTCTCTCATGAAGTCTTGAAGACCCTACCAAAGCTCATCACGATACTTGATCTGCAGGTTCTTGGGCATTACATTAGGGTTTCCTTATGTTGAAGACTATGATGGCTTTCTAATCATTCGAAGGAACTGTTCGAGGCCATAACATAGCTGGTCGTCAGTTGCCAAACTCTCAATATCGACTAAGGATGATACTGCCCATTTAACATTCTCCAAGGGCAGTCTGATGATTTGCCCACCCAGTATACCCATCGTTGATGATGGCACCTACCCATTGTTGAGGAGAGTACCCGAGGTGTAAGTGAGCTTCGCTGGTTTAGGATTCGAGGGGAAGTTAGTGCCTAGCACGACTGATGTCCACTTTAGTATAGTCTTTTACTAGGGCTTCAACGTACTTTGCTTGAACTCCTCAAGTTGCTGATTGCATAAAAATCCATAGTTCAGTATTGAATGCGAAGAAAAGCTCTAATAAGAGTGTGAATTAATTGACTACTGATCACTACCTGTATACTGTGAAAGTGATTCCATGTACAGGAGGGTTTCGGGATTTTGATATAAATTAAAATATAAACTTATATACTAGTAATTAAAATCAGTAGAATTGATATAGCTATAATATATAAGCGATTAATTATTTAACATACTGAACTTAAATTTCAATATTTTACACCTATTGCTGGCTAGATGCCGCAACCCATCATCATTGCGGCTGGCCATTGACGATTTTAGCCATGATTGCCAAATATTCATCAATTGCTGGAGTGGTCAGCGAATTGACTGGAAATTTTGTGATTTGGAACTTAGTTATAAAAATTGAATTCAGATTTTAGATTTTAACTATAAATTATTAAACATACCCCTCTTATCTACTCATAAACCTCATTATACCCCCAACCTCTCACATCACTCCCTTTAATCAATCATCAATCTACTTAATCATCTCAAATTCATTCAATCTCACTCAATCAACTATCAGGGGTTTGGGGTTGGGAGTTTTGTTGGCTTTGCCAACCATATTTTTGAACCCCCACAGATCGGTAGGTCGGTGGCCCCAATTTCTGATCTGAGCCACTTTTCAGGGACCTCCTCATTTCCCCCGGATGCACCATGAAGTCCAACCTTGAGTCTCAGATCGACCCCAAACCACTCCCAGTCGTCTAGAAATCCAAGCCTCACTACAGAAACATAAAAAAAGTTGGTTTTAGAGGTGAGGAACCGCGGATTTAGAGGGGGGGTCGAATTATTTTCAATTCCAAGTTTGAAAGTGCCTATACTATCTCTAACGGATTATAGAGTATGACTTGTATGATTTTACAAAAATTATTTTCCAAACTCCTCCCCATCCCACCACCCCAACCCAAACATCGCTAATACACTCTAGATCGACGAGATAGAAGGAAAGAAGCCGATTGATGGTGGGAGTGGCCATATCCCATCTTGAAATGTCAGGGAGGTCCTAACGGCCATTTTGGCCTTGAAATTTTCAAAAAAGTGCCTCCTCCTCACCCCTTGAGTCCAGCCCAGCTCTACCCCATGTGATATCTATGGTGGCTAATTGATCATAAGCATTGATAATAGTGTTTATTACTAATAACATGTAGTTTTAGGGAAGATCGAGCAATAGGGGAGGTGGCAGGCTTCAAATACCAGGCAAATGGGGTCTTATTTGGACTTATTAGGCCTTAAGACCTAGAATACGGAACTTTTCCGGAACAGCACTTTGGCTTGGCTAACTTTATGACCCATCCACCTGAATTTCGGAAATTTTGTTAGGATAACTAGGTATTGGTGCTGTTGATAAAAAATAACATTAGGATATGGCAGAGATGATAGGTTATGCTTAGAGGGCAGTAGACCAGCTCAAAAGTCAGGCTTTGGCTTAGAATTTAAGGTTAAAGTGAAGAATATTACTTAAAATTAATGCTATAACTATTCAAACATGCCTCGTTGAGGCTCGATTGCTTTCAAGCAACCCTTCCCCAGTGCAATAAACACCAGAGATTGGCTGCCCTGGCCAGAGGACCCCTCGACAGATAAATATGATTGTCAGAGTCAGGTCATAACCACCACACAAACCCTAAAGACTTAAACTAGAAACTAACAAAAAACTAAACACTGTGAGCCAGGTATTAACCAGCCACCACTTAGCTTAGGCAAGAAGAAACAAGAAGTAAAAGACTCAAACAAAACAAACAAGAAGTGAGTAGCACTGCAAGCAGGTGACCTGCTGAGATGAGTTCTCAACTGCTGTTGACCTATAGTAGTAGTTAAGAGTGTAAATATCACTTACCAATACAGAGCACACTCTCAAGTAGCAGAGTAAAGTTAGTAGTAAGTTGAGCTCAGACCAGCTTTAAGTTTAAGTAAAGTAAGGTAAGTTCTTCTACCAGCAACAGCCCTGCAAAGCCCTCGGCGAGGATACAGCCTGAGAGGTCTTACGCCACTTCGGCCTTCAGGGTATGTACCCCAGCCCTTGAAGTGAGAGTCTCTTACAGAGCTTAGGATTGCTGGGTTTTAAAGTCAAGTTTACTTAAGTAAAAGCTTAGTAAAAAAAGTCAAAATTTTACAAGTAAAACTCAAATATCAAAGTTGCACAAGGAGCTAAAAACCAAAGTAAAGTAAGTAAAAACTAAAAGTAAGCAGCAATAGCACAGATTTAAGCTAGCAGCAGCTAGATTCAACCTATTTGAGTTCACCATCAGTTCCTCCAACTTTCTAAAAAATAATTATAGAGGCTTAACCTCCGAAAATTCGCGAAAATTCCGAATATTTGCTGAATAATTTTACTAAAGTAAAGTTCGAATTAATTATTGTTATAATAATTAAAATTTTTGTTTGATAATTAGTTTGATTATTAGAGTTTGTGGTGGCCACCACTATTTGCTTTACTTTTACTTTTCTATACCTTTTTAGATCATCAGCAGCATCAGAGGATTGGGCAGAATGACCAGAATCAGCAGCAATTGAATCAAAACTAATTATCAAGGTAAGTATTTTTCCAAAATATTTTCTAATAATCTTTTACTTTTTTGATTTTCTTTTAGATTCAGCAGAAGAAGACAAAATCAAGGGTCAGCAGCATCAACTTAAGATTCAGCAATTTGAGGTAAGTATCGTTCCTTTAATTTAATTAAGCTTTTATTTCTTGTTTATGATTTTATAGATCAAGGTTGGAGAGAGAAGTGGGGTGGAACTCCCCACAAAGATATTTTACTACAATAATGCGAGATTTAACACTATTACGCGCTACGGCACCCAACTTACGAGATTTAACACTTTAAGCGCTACGGCACCACTTTACGAGCTTCGGCACTCAACTTACGAGCTTAATGCACCCAACTTACGAGCTTAATGCACCCTCTTTACGCGCTTCGGCACTTTTGATTTTGTCTGAGTTGATATAGGTGGCCACCTTTTGATGTTTAGGGTTTTATTGTCTGAACCTCCCTCTTTTGTCTTTATCTTCTCATTTTCCTCACGGCTGGTCTGAGCTCAGTTTATTGCTGAGTGAGGGCTGGCTGCTAACTTGGCTTTTATAATTTTTATTCTCTTGATTTTTACAAATTCTTCGAAATCTTTGAAGATAATCAGATTATCAAAATTTTGTTTCATTATCTTGAATTTAATTATCATTGAAAGTATTTAGCTTAAGCTTAATTCTTAAAAGTACAGCGATAGCCTCTCTTCGTTCAGTAATTTTATTCCTCCCTATATTTTATAATAAAATCTTGAAAACTTACACTGTATGTATGAAAATTACTTTGATCTCGTCATGTGCAAGGTCTAAAACCCAAAACCCTTTAGAGAAAATTATTAGAATGTTTTGGGGTTTTGAAATTAATTTGATTTGACTTACTTGAATTTCTAAGCCAAAAGTGAGTAGTAGTTTAGAAATCGCTGCCCAAGTTCTGTAATTCTGCTTTAACACTCACTCATCTTCAGCCCCTATGGCTGGCACTCTGTGCAAGTTAAGGAATGAAGCTTACCTACTTATCCTACTTCACGCTTCTTTGCCCTCCCTCCCTCCACAAGAAACTCACCAGCTCAATAAGTGTTCAGCAGAGCTGCAGAGTAAAGCTCGATCATATACTGGATTAACTGGCATTATAATGAGAAGCAAGTTGATATGCTTACCTTCGAAGCAGAGTGCTCTCATTGAACAGTAATTTTAGCATGTAAAGCAAGCAGCTCACACCAGCTGCTCCAACTGCAACGCAGACCCAAGTCTTCTGTATATTGTTAATGATATAGGCAGATACTTACAATTGTAGCTTGGTCAAGGCACAAATCGCGGAGTGCGATGACACAAAGTTGAGAGTTGTAGTAATCATAGCAATCTATCACAGCACAAATAGCATCGCAGTCTCCACTTTCACGTTGCAGGCATGCTAAGCATCATCAGCACAGAGAATACACCAGCAAACCAGACTCAGCAGTGAGGCAGCCTCAGTTCAGCAGATCACGACGATTGAAGCAGTGAATTAAAGTTTTATATGCATATGAAATTAATATTCGATGGGTTACATCGAGAGTGAATTAGGGAAGTGAATTAGGTATTAAATAACGTAAATTAAATCAAAGACTCTATATCATCTGAAGGCTCTGCTCTCAAGTGCCCCTCCTCTTTCACCAGCATCAGCTGCAATGTCTCCTGCAGATCAAGCACAGCTAGAAAGCATGTAGGACTCTCCATTGGCAGGAGTGATGAGCACTCTCACTGGGTCGTTGTTTGAGGAGGCCACTATAAGTTTGAACTCGGCTCCAGCCTTTACACTGATGTTGAATTCCTCGCACTTGCAGAAGAGGTCGCCTTTATGGTTCTCCACCTCGAAAGCATCGTCCTGCTGCAGATACTTGCGTTTCCTGTACACCTACACCTGGTAAGCATTGGGCGTGTTGTGCTGGTAGACGAATTGCAGCCTGAGTGGTTGTTATGCTTGTCCCTGTAGTTTAGCTGTTCCATGAGTGCGTCCTGGTTTTAAATTTACTAATAATTAATAAGAGGGGAATTAGAATATAAAGCACTGTTGTAGTGTGAAGGGAATTCAAGCATTTGAGATAAGCAGAGACTTATATTAGTAATAATAACAACAATAATAGTAGTAGCAATAATAGCAACAATAGTAATAGCAGCATTAGTAATAGTAAATGCAGTGATAAGTTGATTTAATATAAAATTATGGTTTGGGGTCTTAAATTGGAAATGTTCCATATAAGTTGAATTGGTATTGAGTATTTTAATTCTAAAACCGATTACATTCCTTTCATTTCTGTAAGTGTTAGGCTTAGGGCTAGATTCTGCTCTGGATCATTGATGAGTTCTGAGTGATTAGTGACTGGTTGAGCTCAATCAATATGGTTGGAGGATGGTTGATTGAAACTAGGATTATGATTCATGCGCTTAGCCTTCACATACTATCTTGGCGATAATGCATACACATGAGACTCGAACTATGATAATGGAACTCTGGGTGCATTAATCTGTTATGACTGCTTCGATGGGCGCTTGCGTTTCTTGGTTCCCTGATTCAATAAATTCACTGCTCTCCCTCTATTGCTAACGCTCGTAATGAATGCATTCTCAAGCACACCAAACATCTCTGCAGTCAACTTGATAAACTTGTTCTTATCAAGAGTTTTCTGCTTCTGCCTGAATTCTAAACTTGCTTTGATATTTGAGGGGAAAAATTCCAGCTTGACTGTGTTAATGATCTATAGCATCACTTATTATAGCAGTATGAATAAGCATTATTAAGAAGAGTAGTCATAGATGTAGTAGTATAAGTAAGTAACAAGAGTAGTAGCAGTGCACACTTACATTATAGAGAAATTATCTACTGATTAATTTACCATCCTTAATATCAGGCAGATACTTGCAGATATCTGGCTCATTTTTAATATCACTGATGAGATTAATGACAGACAGCTCGTTGATCTTAGGGACACTAATAATTCTCACCTCATGATTGCGCAGAACCTATAATAATGTAAACTGCAATGCTTACTTTCTTCACTCCAAGGAATATGCCCTGAATGTACTCCAACGTGCATTCTTGGTAAGGTGGCAGGTAGAATTAACCTGCATGTATAAATTACTAATGAATTTCATACCTTGGGTGAGCAAGATAGAGTATATATCCTGCTTCGACTTCCCTAATCTTGCAAGCTCATTTTATGGCACGGAGTGCACTACCTAATTATTGATAGTTTCAGTATTGATAAAGCTCATACGAGTTGGGCGATGCCCTTCCTTGACTTCCTCATCAATATCACTTTAGAATTCATTATGTGGGTTGAAGCTGGATACACCACCTCTGATCTCTAAACATTACCATGCTTCTTAGATGGCTTAGTTCTGAATTTTAGTTGCTGACCATGACTAGCATTATTGTTTAAGTATGTATCAATCTATGTGATATTTCTCATGAACTGACCCGAGATCTAGTTGAAATCAGCTGAGTCTTCATTACCAATCTAGTTTGGAGAGTGTCCACCATGATCATGAGTCTGCTCTCTACTCTCCTCTTCAACTGGATTCATTAATGCATCACCACCTTGCCCTGAATAGTGTGCTCTTGATCCAGACATCTAAAATTTGTTTATTATAGTACCCAACCGATGGTTATAATCAAATCGAATGAATAAAGGAAGTATTTGATTTCTGAGGAGATAAATATGGACTGGAATGGTTAAATATTTATGATATGTTTGATAATCATTCTTACTTTGCCTCTGACTACAAGGTCCTTGATTGGATAGCCATTCGTGACTCCATTGCCGAAGCTGCTCTGGAAGAATGAGCCCGTAGCGAGCTGTGAGGATCCACCACCCACTCCCTGGCTGCGCCAGGGAGTGGGGGTGGGGGGCGTCCAAGATTTCTCCATCTTCAACATCACCGGCTTTTTCAACTACCTGTTGCTAAGAATCGCTGTTCATTCTTATTAATTAATGCTAGTATTAAGAATTTAACTGATAGTATCAATTTAAATTAGTGTAATATGAAATTAAAATCGGTTATTAAGAATTAAAATTAGAATTATAAATTCTTGATTGCGCAAATATATAAATCCTCCTGAATTGGAGTGGAATTGTTCCATCTCAATGCATACTAATCGCCATCGACTGATTCATCATATCAAAGTGTGCGTCACATACTCAACTATTCATGTATCATCTCGGATTGGCTCGAATCATACTAATTAGAAATTTATGGTTTTATCGAATTTTTGAAATAGATTTTGAAAAAATCAATTTCTCGATAAAACCATAAATTTCTAATTAGTATGATTCGAGCCAATCCAAGATGATACATGAATAGTTGAGTATGTGACGCACACTTTGATATGATGAATCAGTGATGGCGATTAGTATTCATTGAGATGGAACAATTCCACTCCAATTCAGGAGGATTTATATATTTGTGCAATCAAGAATTTATAATTCTAATTTTAATTCTTAATAACCGATTTTAATTTCATATTACACTAATTTAAATTGATACTATCAGTTAAATTCTTAATACTAGCTATTAATTAATAAGAATGAACAGCGATTCTTAGCATCAGGTAGTTGACAAAGCGGGTGATGTTGAAGATGGAGAAATCTTGGACGCCCCCCACCCCCACTCCCTGGCGCAGCCGGGAGTGGGTGGTGGATCCTCACAGCTCGCTACGGGCTCATTCTTCCAGAGCAGCTTCGGCAATGGAGTCATGAATGGCTATCCAATCAAGGACCTTGGTGTAGTCAGAGGCAAAGTAAGAATTATTATCAAACATATCATTAAATATTTAACCATTTCAGTCCATATTTATCTCCTCAGAAATCAAATACTTCCTTTATTCATTCGATTTGATTATAACCATCGGTTGAGTACTATAATAAAATAATTTTAGATGTCTGGATCAAGAGCACACTATTCAGGGCAAGGTGGTGATGCATTAATGAAGCCAGTTGAAGAGGAGAGTAGAGAGCAGACTCATGATCATGGTGGACACTCTCCAAACTAGATTGGTAATGAAGACTCAGCTGATTTCAACTAGATCTCGGGTCAGTTCATGAGGAATATCACATAGATTGATACATACTTAAACAATAATGCTAGTCATGGTCAGCAACTAAAGTTCAGAACTGAACCATCTAAGAAGCATGGTAATGTTTAGAGATCAGGAGGTGGTGTATCCAGCTTCAACCCACATAATGAATTCTAAAGTGATATTGATGAGGAAGTCAAGGAAGGGTATCGCCCAACTCGTATGAGCATTATCAATACATAAACTATCAATGATTAGGTAGTGCACTCCGTGCCATCAAATGAGCTTGCAAGATTAGGGAAGTCGAAGCAGGATATATACTCTATCTTGCTCACTCAAGGTATGAAATTCATTAGTCATTTATACATGCAGGTTAATTCTACCTGCCACCTTACCAAGAATGCACGTTGGAGTACATTCAGGGAATATTCCTTGGAGTGAAGAAAGTAAGCATTGCAGTTTACATTATTATAGGTTCTGCGCAATCATAAGGTGAGAATTATTAGTGTCCCTAAGCTCAACGAGCTGTCTGTCATTAATCTCATCAGTGATATTAAAAATGAGCCAGATATCTGCAAGTATTCTGCCTGATATTAAGGATGGTAAATTAATCAGAAGATAATTTCTCTATAATGTAAGTGTGCACTGCTACTACTACTGTTACTTACTTATACTACTACATCTATGACTACTCTTCTTAATAATGCTTATTCATACTGCTGTAATAAGTGATGCTATAGATCATAAACACAGTCAAGCCGGAATTCTTCCCCTCAAATATCAAAGCAAGTTTAGAATTCAGGCAGAAGCAGAAAACTTTTGATAAGAACAAGTTTATCAAGTTGACTGCAGAGATGTTTGGTGTGCTTGAGAATGCAGTCATTACAAGCGTGAGCAATAGAGGGAGAGCAGTGAATTTATTGAATCAGGGAACCAAGAAACGCAAGCGCCCATCGAAGCAGTCATAACAGATCAATGCACCCAGAGTTCCATTATCATAGTTCGAGTCTCATGCGGATGCATTATCGCCAAGATAGTATGTGAAGGCTAAGCGCATGAATCATAATCCTAGTTTCAATCAAACATCTTCCAAACATATGATTGAGCTCAACCAGTCACTAATCACTCAGAACTCATCAATGATCCAGAGCAGAATCTAGCCCTAAGCCTAACACTTACAGAAATGAAAGGAATGTAATCGGTTTTAGAATTAAAATACTCAATACCAATTCAACTTATATGGAACATTTCCAATTTAAGACCCCAAACCATAATTTTATATTAAATCAACTTATCACTGCATTTACTATTACTAATGCTGCTATTACTATTGTTGCTATTATTGCTACAACTATTATTGTTGTTATTATTACTAATATAAGTCTCTGCTTATCTCAAATGCTTGAATTCCCTTCACACTACAACAGTGCTTTATATTCTAATTCCCCACTTATTAATTATTAGTAAATTAAAAACCAGGACGCACACATGGAACAGCTAAACTACAGAGACAAGCTGAACGAACCCCTCAGGCTGCAATTCGTCTACCAGCACAACTCACCCAATGCTTACTAGGTGCAGGTGTACAGGAAACGCAAGTATCTACAGCAAGACGATGCTTTCGAGGTGGAGAACCATAAAGGCGACCTCTTCTGCAAGTGCGAGGAATTCAACATCAGTGTAAAGGCTGGAGCCGAGTTCAAACTTACAGTGGCCTCCTCAAACAACGACCCAATGAGAGTGCTTATCACTCCCGCCAATGGCGAGTCCTACATGCTTTCTAGCTGTGCTTGATCAGCAGGAGGCATTGCAGCTGATGCTGGTGTGAGAGGAGGGGCACTTGAGAGCAGAGCCTTCAGATGATATAGAGTCTTTGATTTAAATTTACGTTATTTAATACCTAATTCACTTCCCTAATTCACTCTCGATGTAACCCATCGAATATTAATTTCACATGCATATAAAACTTTAATTCACTGCTTCAATCGTCGTGATCTGCTGAACTGAGGCTGCCTCACTGCTGAGTCTGGTTTGCTGGTGAATTCTCTGTGCTGATGATGCTTAGCATGCCTGCAACGTGGAAGTGGAGAGTGCGATGCTATATGTGCTGTGCTAGATTGCTATGATTACTACAACTCTCTATTTTGAGTCATCGCACTCCGCGATTTGTGCCTTGACCAAGCTACAATTGTAAGTATCTGCCGATATCATTAACAATATACAGGAGACTTGGGTCTGCGTTGCAGTTGGAGCAGCTGGTGTGAGCTGCTTGCTTTGATGCAGCTCTGCTGAACACTTATTGAGCTGGTGAGTTTCTTGTGGAGGGAGGGAGGGCAAAGAAGCGTGAAGTAGGATAAGTAGGTAAGCTTCATTCCTTAACTTGCACAGAGTGCCAGCCATAGGGGCTGAGGATGAGTGGGTGTTAAAGCAGAATTACAGAACTTGGGCAGCGATTTCTACACTACTACTCACTTTTGGCTTAGAAATTCAAGTAAGTCAAATCAAATTAATTTCAAAACCCCAAAACATGCTAATCATTTTTCCTAAAGGGTTTTGGGTTTTAGCCTTGCACATGACACTATAAACTTTTACAAACTTAAACTGTAAGAATTAAAAACTTAAAAGTAGAGAGATTTTAATAAAATTATAGAACAATGAGAGGACTCTACTAAAGTTTTAGAATGAAAGCTAACTTTTTACAATAATCATTATTTTGATCTAAAAAATCAAAATCAAAGCTTTGGAGATTTAGATTAAATCTAAGAAATAATCTCAAACATCTTGAGTTAATAATGAGAATAATTATAAGAAATCAAAGTATTTTACTTTAATACTTTGGCCAAGTTAGCAGCCAGCCCTCGCCCAGCAATAAACTGAGCTCAGACCAGCCGTGAGGAAAA